>JAQQZR010000401.1:0-14842 GCA_030068235.1 Notoglanidium macrostoma | reverse complement strand
GCGACCTGCCCAGGGTGTACCCCGCCTCTCACCCGAAGATGCTTGGATTGGCTCCAGCTTCCCCGCGACCCAGATGGATAAGGTGGTATAGATAATGGATGGATTAAATGACTGATTGATCAATATTTGTTCACCAAAGCTTCTGTGATAACTTGTGCCAGGCTAAGTTTGTCCACTTCTTCCCTTAATTACATGCTTTCTAACCAAATTCCACTCCACAGTGCAATGGTATCATGAGGCTATTCCATGACCCAAAAAGTCCAAGTAAAAAGTGCAGGTACAAGTGTAGGCTTTGGTTATGGGCATAGTTTGACTTTTGAGCCTGGGGGACAGAGTAATAGGATAAAATGCAACTTTATAGCATAATCTATAATTTACTGTCCAGTGATAGCATATTGTGGTAACAGAAGAGACTATAAAATGCCAATTCTGCCACAATACCTTACAACAAGCCATCTTCACAAACTATATATGAGGAACTCATTATGTAACATATGGGAGTAGAGATGCATACACAACTTACATATGCGTACATATCTAGGTTCTTATTATTTAACGTCTTTATTACTACTTTATGTGGGGTCACTGTGGACAGACCCACACAGGCACAGGGAGAAAATGCAAGTTTCACATAGACAGCCCCTCGGTCGATCAGCAGGTTCAAACCCAGAACCTGCTTGCTGTGAGGCAGCAGTGCTAAACACTGCGTCACCATGCCACCTTATCTATTGTAGGTTAACTAAGCAAATTAATCGGATAGTAGCAACCATACTGCTAAGAGCCTCCATTGTATGCAAAAAATAAAAATTGGTTAATAATAAACACTGCATATTAAAAACATTGACATTGCTCATGAATATATTCTACTCAAAAAACATTTTGGAGTTCATCTAGAGGAGAGAGAGAGAGAGAGAGAGAGAGAGAAGGAAGGAAGGAAGGAGGAGAAAGACAGCTGTGCTAGTTACTGGTTAAAATTGAATAACAACGTTTTCGTAATGTTGAATTAGGTTAGATGTCTTTGCTTTGTAGATGTGGGGTGGACAAAAGGTGCAATTACTCACCTTAATTTAAATTTTGCAGTTCTTACACTTAAATTTGTAAAATTATCTCTCTAGTCCATTCTGAGCTCAGGTGATCATCTGTGTAGCGTTTCCGTGCATATTCATGCAGTGTCCATGCGGCTTTCCTCTGAGTTCTCTGGTTTCTTTTCACGTCCTAAAAACATAGAAGTAGGTGGCTGTTCTAAATTTACTCTAGGTATAATTGTGTAAATATGTATGTGCATGGTGGCCACTGATGGACTGGTGTCCATCACTCTCATATAGGGTGCATTTCTGCCTCATGCCCAGTATTCCCAGGATAGGCTAAAAGTGAGTAAGAGAGCTCCGACTTCAACTGCTTGGTGGGATCAGAAATCTAAACTCCAGACCTCTAAGTGTTATATATGCCTTGTTTGGAGGGATCATATATTATTTGGATGATTCCAAGCAAAATATTTTCATGTAGGATTGAAGCAAGGCTTGCATTTCCTTTCAAGTTCTTCAAACCTTAAAAGTTTGATAGAAAAGCTCCTTAAAATGACCTCTATGGGGGCTGTCCTGATGAATAGACTAGCTGAGTATATTTCAATATAATATTTACAAACAATAGAAAGGCATACGTCAGTACATTTATAATACAATGTATCAAAATAATAATAATACAAGTCATATCTCTCACTGCATCAAACTCTTTACTCCTATTTATTAATAGCATTCAGCAGTATTTGAATTTATATACTGTAGAATAATTTTATTTTTATAATTATATGTTAACTAGTAAGTGTGGAGACGACAAAAATTGCAACCTAATTGTTTGCTTTCTTTTGGATTTAGATTATAACATAATCCAATAGGACAGTTTTTGTGCATTGTCAATTATTGCTGTATGCTCTAGCAAGCGTTTTAAGTCTGAGCCATGATGATGTTAGAAACAAAAGAAGTCTTTATTTTTGCACAGCAAATATGTAAGAGTCCTTGCCTTGTCCCTGATGACTTTACTGAGGCTTACCCCAAGCAAGGCATTCTGGGAGACTGCTGGTTGCTGTGTGCCTGTAACATGCTCCTGAAGAGCCGCTATATGCTGGATCAGGTAAAGACGAAGACACATCAAAATACATACTACTATTTTAGGTATAAACATTTTGAGTTGTAATTTTGTTGTGATGTTGGATATTATTATTAAGTACTATTCCATGTTGTTCATTGTAACTGGCTCAGTCCCAGTTACGCCCAGTGTTCCCTTATTTGGATCCAGAGTCACCACAACCTTAAACAAATAAAGAGGTTACTGAAGATGACTGAATGAATGTTTGTATGTATGTATGTGTCCGTGTCTCTCTATCTGTCCCCAAATCAGGGACTGGAAAACCCTGTCACAATGAAATGAGACTGAGTGTGTGTATGATTGTTCCAGGTGATGCCCCCTGGACAGTGTGTGTGGGGGCAGAGAGGTTACACTGGTAAGTTTCGGTTTCAATTTTGGAGGAATGGCCACTGGACAGAGGTTTGGATAGATGATCGGCTGCCCTGCATCAAAAACACACCCTGTTTTTCTTGCTGCCACAGCCCCATGGCTTTCTGGGTATCATTGTTGGAGAAAGCATATGCAAAGTGAGTACTATGGAGATATTCATTAATGACTTAGAATAAACTCATGATTGTTATTACATATTTAGCCTCATGGCCTTCATCCATACTAATGATCAAACACATCCAAGTCAAAAACATATATCATGATAATTGTGATTTAGCAGAAATATCATCTTTCCTCCAGAAATGAAGTGTTTTGAATACATCTGAATACATCAATGAAGAGTTTGTATGATGCAGTACAATGTGTAGACCTATTATATTACAATCTTACTGCCAGTAGTAGCAGGAGATAGAGGAGCAGCCATTAGGTCACAGGTGGGACAAACGGGGCTTTATTAACCACAGACTTGAGTAAGCAGCAGAAAAAAAACATATAGAAAACAACACTGGGAACATTTTATATTTATGTCATTTTGGCAGACTTCTCCAGAGCGACTTACATATATTTCAGTTATACAGCTGAGCAGTTGGTGGTTAAGGGCCTTGCTCAAGCAAGCTTGGCAGTGCTGGGATTTGAGCTCACAACCTTCCGATTACTGGTCCAATGTCTTAACCACTGAGCTACCACTGCAAAAAAGCACTGGAACAAAAGCAAAGCATGTATGGAGTTCAAGTGCAAAGAGCAAAAACACAGCATGTTAGCAGCATACTGGAGCTCTTGAAGAGTACCTTGTGTTGGGAGCAACGTGTGTTTATGACAAGTGTCTGACTGCAACTGGCTGCAGGTGGGCACAAGGTTGCAGGAATGCCCCCTGGCTTCTCAGCATCTGTACACTTACAAACAGTCTGCTGTCATGATCTTTTTCTCTGAACATTACTTTCATAGCATAATATATATCATGATAATTGTTATTGTTTAAATGTCAGAAAATAATGTGATATAATCTTTAGGTCATATTGCCCAGACATCCTTTCAGCTTTGTGGCACCAGTCTGGGGAAAGCCCAAATATGGGTGTGATGGTCGGGTGTGCCTAAACTTTTTTGCTATGTAGTATATTTTGCAGTACACAACAATGCATATTTTGTCTGTTTGTTTTTCTCAAGGCTGCATGGTTCATATGAGCAATTATGGGCAGGACAAGTATGTGAGGCAGTGGTGGACCTGAGTGGAGGTGTGGCTGAACGCTGGAGTTTAAAAAAGTCTGTGAACACACCTGAAGGGAGGAGCTTGTTCCCAGACATCTCAGAGGAGATGAGGAAGCGGAGTTACATCAGTTGCTGTGTTCATAAAACCCCTACAGGTTAGTGGGAACAGGTTAGTGAGAACAGCTCAAGTATAATATGCAATTGTTATTGTGATGAATTAAACACATTTGTTTTACAGCACTTGGCAAGATATTTAGACCAAAAGTGGGAAGTATGTTAACAGAAATCAAAAGTGTCCCCCATGAGCCTATGCTCTAGATTAATGCTTTACTGCACACTTCTACTATAAATAGAAGTAAACACCAAATAAAAAAACAATTATTGTTTGTTAACATTTTGACTTGCTGACCCAGACTTGCTGATAGTCCCTTACTCAAAAGACTGTGTGGTGTAATAAAATCAAATGGTGCTTCAACAAAGTATTAGGTTAGGCATGTGTACACTTATGCGACTGGGTTAATGTAAGTTTTTTTTTCCACTTTATTTGTATACTTAAAAAAAATATCTGACATTTATTTTAGTTTAATTTTTTTAATTTACAAAAACCTGCCATTTTAACAGGGGTGTGTAGACTTTTTATATCCACTGTATTGTGCTTAACATGGTAATGTGATAATGCAAAGTAAACAATTTAAAAACTATAGATCACAAATTTTTCTAGTAACTCTTCACTTATACAGTACAGTGGATAGAAAATGAATACACCACCATTAAAAAGGCTTACATTTTGTTGTGTAAACTTATGTAAACATCATGGATTTAAGTGAATTGTTTTCCATGATCCAAACAACACATCATACCACATGAATACAATATTTGTTTTTCATTAGGGAAAAAAGAGCACATTTAATTGACACAACTGAAATTTCTTCATTTCTTAAGTATGCCCCCACCCCTCAGGGTATAGGCACCATTCGTGGTCTTCCCCCACTCTTCTTTGCAGAAAGCTTCATGCTGAAAGAGGTTAGTTGGATTTTGCAGGTAGACAGCAACATTCATATAATTTCACAGATTTTTAATTGAATTCAGATCAGGGCTTTGACCAGGCCACTCCAGAACATCCAACTTGTTTCTAGCAAGCTATTGCGTGGTGACTTTGGCCTTATGCCTAAATTATTGATCCATTTTCAGATGTTTTGCAGATTTCATGAGGTTCTTCCCTAGAATCTCCCTGTTCTTAGCCCTATTCATCCTTTCCTTAATCTTGACAATTTCCCCACTCCCTGCAGATGACAAGCATCTCCACAACATTATGCTTCCACCACTGTGCTTCACAGCCAGGATGGTGTTATTTTAGTAATGAGCTGTGTTGGGTTTTTGCCAACTATGGCATTTGGCGTTCATGCAAAAAAATTCTACTCTGGTTTCATCTGACAGAAAACCCTTCTGCCAGTTTGTTGCAGGATCCTTCAAATGTCTGTGCAAGCTTCAAGCGGGACTCCAGATGGACCATTTTGAGAAATTGCTTTGAATTGAATTGCTTTGCCTCTCTTATAAGCCAGATATTTGCAATAAATTTGATACAGTTTTATTATGCATATTTTCCTCTATTGGCCATAATTCTTTGTAGGTCTTTCAAGGTTGGCATTGGGTTCCTGATGGTCTTTCTGACCAAGGGTGTTCTTTCCAGGTCATCTAGTTTTGATGATGGCCTAGATTTTGGCAGACTGTAGGTGGTACCATGCACTTTTCACTTCTTAATGAAGGAGTTAACTGTGCTCTGGGGTATCTTCAATGGCATGGAAATCTTTTTATAATCTTGTTAACTGCTGTGATTCCACAGAGGTGTTTGGGAATTTAAGTGAATGTGTCCTTGAAGGCACGGTTTTTCCTGTGATTGTTTAAGGGATGTTATAGTATAGAGGGTGTATACAGTACAATCCAAAAGTACTGGAACAGCAAGGCCAATTAATTTGTTTTTGCTGTGCACTCCAGATAAACACTAAAAGATGCTATGGTAAAAGCCTGACAAGGCATAACCAGTGAAGAAACAAGAAATCTGGTGGGTCATAGGCTTGATGCAGTTATTGTGTGCAATATATATGCAAACAAATATAAAGTATTCTTAATTTAGTTGAAAATTTTCTGTTCCAATACTTTAATTCACTTGAAAATCTGGGTGGTTTGATACAAAATGTTCTATGCTGTTTAGCATATCTACATGTAAACCCCAATTCCAAAAAAGTTGGTACATTGTGTAAATGAAAAACAGAATGCAATGAATGAATCTCATAAACCCTATTTTCTGAAATTGCTCTTCTAATTGTCGACACAGTATTAGGGGGATTGGTGATCCTCAGCCCATCTTTTCTTCTGAGTGACACTGCAACTGTATAAATAAGGCACCATATAAACTGCCTCAACATACACCTAGATCTGTGATGATGCCATTGGACTGCTGTTGACATGAGCGGTTCTGCTACAATGGCAGAGTACTCCAATCACCACGAACAATCTTGTACTCTAAACTCGACCCTAGTATTAAAGTTTGTTAGTTGTAATTGCACTATACAGTTCACACAGGTGACGAATAAAGCCACACAGGAAACCAGGAAGTAGGGTGCAAATAATCCAGTGCTTTTTTGTGTCTACAGTTCCAAACAACAAACACACGAGTGATCGGCGTGGTGCAGTGCAGTGAGTGAGGGTGGCGTGCACGGTGAGTGAATCTGTCCGGTACGATGAGAGACTCACAGGTGAGGAGGCGGCGATACTTCGAGGAGATTTAGCGAACTCGGGTAACAAAGCCTTCATGGCGAGTCTGTCTGAGGACATGCGGAAAACAGAAACACAAAAGAGGCATGCTTCATATATCATCCAATTTCTCACTCACCCTGTGATGCCACTGCCGCCTTTTTATATCCCGCCGCCGCTGGCTGGAGATGAGCGAATAATCCTCCTCCAGCCATGCTGGATTTGACCGCCCCGCCCTTGTTGGGAATCCGCACTGAGGTGGGGCCCGGGATTCCTGTGGGGCTCCACTTCCAAAGGGCAGGGCTGTATAGCCACAGACATCACAATGGGTTTATGAGATTTTCATATCATTGCATTCTGTTTTTATTTGCACAATGTCCCAACTTTTTTGGAATTGGGGTTGTAAATATCGAGGAATAAAAGCTGAAAGTCTGATTTCTCTTCTCATATTCATCTTTTGATCGGATCACTCAAATGTCTTCAGTGCACAGCAAAAACAAATTAATTTGCCTTGCTGTTCCAATACGTTTGGATAGGATTGTGTTTATCAATCCAAGATGTAGTATTTGTTCATTTTTAAATAACGTTAGAAGTGTTTTTATTCTTAGCTTTTCACTTTGACATTAATTGTTGTGTGTAGATTAGCAAGAAAAAAATATATTTATTCTATTTTAATTTCAGTTTATTGGTCAACTTAATGTCAAAAAAGTTAAAGAGGCTACATTCATTTTCTATATACTGTAGATCAGTAGTATTATAAAAATTGTGCTGTACTATATTACTATGGTTGTGAAACATGAACCTGAATTGGTGATCTGCATTTTACCTTTTCCTTATGAATGTCATATATCAATCAGATCATTATGTACTATACTCATTGTTATTGAAATACAGCATATTATACTACATTCATTATAATATATTTCTATAGCGCATATTTATCATACTTTATGTACAGTACTACAGTGCTAAAGGCTGTAGTTTGTACTTTAGTATTTTGTTGTAATCATATGTGTAGGTTTTTCAGTAACTCTAGCTACAGTGTTTCTTTCTGTAGGTGCCCCTGAGCAGGGTCAGTTCCATGCAATGAGTGTAATGAAATGGAAAGCTGTGAAAACAAGTGCTGGAGCACAAGTGCAGCTGCTGCAGATACGCAACCCATGGGGCAGAAGGTGCTGGGAAGGAGCCTGGACTGAGAGGTGGGTGTTGTGTTTTTCCAGACAATGGGACATGCTTATTTTTGCCATCTTAATGTGTTATAATTCCATAATGTATTATTAATTCCATCTTCGATGTCTCATTAGATGTCTCATTAGAGCAACAGTGAGGACAGAGCAATACAGCAATTTTAAACTAATCTCTGACCAACAAAATAATAATGGCTATTGTAATTCAGATGTACATAAAATATCTCATAACCTCTTTCATTCTCTCCCCATACCCTTTTTCTGTCTCATTTATACACACCCACACACTTTAGAGGAGTGGGGTGGACTTTGCTGGACCCCTCCTGCTCTGCAGATCTGTTGGGCCACACAAAGGAGGGGGAGTTCTGGGTAGATGAGATGGAATTCCTGCAGAAATTTGATGAAGTCACTGTAGGATATCCAATCAATGAGGATTATCATCTTCAGAGCATTTACACAGGTACCCACAACATGTTTGATTCTTGTGTTCTGTTCACAACATAGCAACAAACTTCCTACTGACTGACTCTTGTTTTTTCAGCAATACAATTGTAAAATTCATTTTTAAATACCAATTTGTCTCTATTAATAGCAATATAAACAATATTTATGAAAACGGAGCTACAATCAGTGTACCCAGGTTGCCTATTAGGTTTTGCACTGAATACAAAGCACTGCTTCTGATGTTCAGAGTTTTAAACTGTTTGTCTTTGGTATATCTTTATGTCTTGAAGCAGTATAAAGCAGCCCTGACACTTGCACGCAGAGGTGGCACGAAGAGACACACACTGTTGCATGCCAATGGGGGAACTAGTCATGAAAGACAGTGACCGGGAGAGAAAGTGACGGCCCCCTCCTCAGATATTTTTGGGCATTTATACTGATTTGGATGCATGTACACCGTCTGTGCAGTTGCTACCTTTCACCTGACCTTTTGCAGGCATGCCGCATCTCAGGCGACACTGCTCCACCCCAACCATTTCCCACGAAATCTACCTGCCATATCTTGCCCTCTTGCTCCAGTATACTTTATAATTAGAGCCCTCTGAGTTTTACTTGCATGATTTTCAGGTGGAACACCACTGCCCTTAATGCCCCTCACCTGCAATATATTACATTACTTGATGTCCAGGCACTTTCCACCTCTCTCTGTGACTATTACATTACCATAAATTTTTATAGTTATTTGTGCTTGGATTATATGGTTGGGTTATACCTTTTAAAGCATTGATCTTAAGCGTTCTTCGCCACAAGTCAGTGTGAGTGCACACAGACCCACAGAGAGGGGAGGGGGGAATAACCACATGTCGCTTATTCGCCAACACATCTAGTTACATCTCTACTTGCAGTATACTTATTTTTAACTCTACATATCTAGAAAGCCTGTACGTTCTCAAATCAGATACGTCTAGTCAGCCTCCACACCTGCACACAAACAAGCTTAACCTTGTAACCTTTACGCACATATCTAATGCAGCAGTGCGCACAAACAACTTTTCTGGTACATTTAGTTCTAATTTTGTTCTAATCTGCCCCTACACAATTTATGTGCAACCTAAGTGCAACAACTTGCATCACTGTCACTGCTTGCTATTGTGTGCCATTGCGTGGGAATATTTGACATTGTAAACACCTGTGGAACGCAGTGGCGCATATTAGCATGCAAACGTTGCACATACATAGCACATAGTTTCCGTGTGGCAAGCAGTGGCTCGCCAAAAGTAGCCCCATCATTTTGGTCAATAACTGATCATATTGTCTATAATCATGCCTCTGGTCAAGCACTCTCTGTACCACACACTCCTTGGTTTCTTTTTCTGCCTGGGTTTTTTCTGCCTCTTTCTTATCTCCTCCTCCTCTCCTCCTCCTCTAATTTCCACTGATGCTAATAGATAATGCCCAGAGTCAAGTGACTGCCATATTGTTCCAAGGCATGGTCTGTCAAACAACATATAATTCTACTTCATGCATGCGTAACTGTAGCATGTTAATGAGTGATCATTTGTGCCACTGAGTTCACAGGCATGGCTATTGTATGGTATGACATTGTTGCAACTTATGCGCAATTAATGTGTTCCCTAGTTTCTACCTTAAGCATGACAGATGTAATGATATGGTGCAAAGTGTGCTTAACTTTGTCATGATGACAACATTGTTGTGCCCTTCTTTTGGCACGTGTTGGCACGCCACAATACAGACCTGTTTGTGACCCAAAATTCGTGCAATTGTCAGGGCTACTTAAGCTATCCTGAGTTATTTGTTTGCTGTGGTAAGCCTGATATAAATTCCAGGAACACTTGCAGCTCAAATGGTAGAGGATTTTCCTTATATTACTCCTGAACTCTTGAATAGTGATCCAGAACAGTAAAAATGTTGGATGTATGTGTTTGTAAAATCCTACTTTTTTAACCTGGCCTATAGATTTTTTTGATGAGTTTTGAATATTTAATTCACAAAACCAGCAGTAAAATTCAAATAATTTGAAAGACTCTTCTGTGGCACATCAAATAAGAGTTTAAATCATTAACACATGTACATAACCATCTTGTTCAAACAACTGTACAAGAAACAAAACCAATACCAATGCCAAATGATAATGAAGTCTAGACCAAAAATGCTTATTTGGATGATTATAAAATTATATTGAGTTAATTTTAACTTACGTGTTATTCAAAGAATATTTGTTACTTCTCATGCATTGACTTCCTACCTTAATAGAAAGTAAATAGTGGAGTTGGTATAGCACCTATCTGCAACAGATTAGACAAAATTTCATCTGTGTTTGTTCCTACATATTTGTACATATTTGTTACTACAATTTATGTATGATACATTTATCTATTATTCACAGTTTCTGAAATTTGAGTATTGCCACTAACCGATTTTTATCTTTCTCTCTCTTTTTCTTAACAATATTTTAATTTCAAAGACTTATCATGTAGCTTTAATACCTAAATAAAAAACATTTTTTTTGGATCTTGTAGATTAGTGTATACTTTTAAATGTAAAGTCATAGTTTTCAGCTTAGACAAGCAGTTTATGACAACAATCATGACAAAGGTCGAAATCTGTAAAGATAAACAGTTCTTGTCCTTGTCTTTAAATTTAATGATTTCAAGCCTCTAATTGTAGAATACACATTAGTCACATTAAAGATTGACTATAGGAAACAGGGATGTTTTGGTTCTGACATGCCATCTGGTGGAACTGGTTATTAATAATCTTAAAGCAATCCCATATACATTCATGCTATATATACATATGCATATGCATATACAGTCAAGTGTCAATTATAAACCAAGTAGACCATTTAATTTCAGCTTTTACACAAGCCAAGATAGCAGATCAGAGCAGTACAGGAAATTTATTAAGATTGAACTTGACATTAAGACATTTATTGTTGTCTCAAATTAGATCTCTAAAACATAGCAAAACATACTTAATTTATGTGGACGGCTGCTATCACATCTTGCCTCTTACAATACAGTTAAACTAAAACGTCAACTTGCCATACAGTTCTTGCACAGGCACCAGGATGTTTCCTCTTGCTCACTCATTCAAGTTGTACTTTTGTGCCAGGCTAATCCATGTTTGCATAAACTTACTGAATGTTACCATTTCCCCACATTTTGGATGTTTTCATATGGTTTTGCTGATTGTCTTGGTTGTGTTCCCTGTTCATTTTGACAAGGATTTAAATTTTATTTTTAGTCTTAATCACTTGCTGAAAATTGTAGTTACATTTCAGTGACATGGTAGGCTTTTTGTTTTGTTTGAGTAAAGATTTAATCAGTGGAACTCAGTATATTAGTCTATATTAGTTATAATATTAGTCTATGTTTTGTCATAAATTCAAAAACTCAGACAGTTTTATGCAGGTTTTCCGCCCAAACAGAGCCAGCTATTTCATCTCGTCATAATGAACAGAGATTTTGCCATAATTTTCATTATCCAATATTTTTCATTTACGTTGTTGTAATAATTTAGTCATGAAATAAAAGGTCCTCACCAAATGCTTATAAAAATTTTAGTTGACAAAATAAACACAACAGGTTTGTGTTCCATATTTTCAGTTCAAGATCATGTAAAGCAGTGACTACAGAAACTACAGAAAATGTGTTAAACATAATAATGCCACACCGCCATCATTGGCAGGAAGTAAGTTTAATAACTTACAAACAAGTGGGAGAACCACCAATGTTATTGCACTCTAATGTTTATAAGCTGTAGTCTTAGGGGAGGGGTTATGCTAATTAGGTGGCTCAAGTGCATCATCGAGCCACCATTTCTGACACCATTTCTGAAAATCCGGAAAACAAAAATGGTGAAAATTTGTTTAACTGTCTAACTCCACAATCAGGGTTGGGAGGGTTACTTTAAAAATGTATTCCGATACACTTATTAATTACTTGCTAAAAAATTTATTCAATAACTTAATCTAATTACAACAAAATTAAAGTAATATGACTGATTATTTTCCGTTACTTTTGGATTACCGCAATGCCAAATATGTGGATGATGATAGCATTTTCTCAGCTGGAAGGCAGAACTTGCACTGTACTTTGATGTTCCCCTTTTCTGATGTAAAGACAAAATAATGGCAGATTTTTTCCACCAGAGGCCATAGTGACTGTAAGATTAGCTATGATTTCACTTGAAACCAGAGTGGTGATGTGAGACTTGAGAAGTGTTGTGTGCCCATGTGCATGTATATATATCGTTCTTATTTAGTGCTGCAACTACTGATTATTTTTTATTTATTTATTTGATTATGTTTTTATTTGTTTATTTTAGGGTGTTAATTGATTAATATTTAATTGATTGTTCAATTAGTTTTGGGGTTTTTTAAACATGCAAAAGATATTTATTTTACAATATTTGTTTGCAGCATTTTAATCAGCACTACTACAGAACTTTTTCTTAACTAGGCTTAAAAGATTAGCAGTTCACTAATTATCACATTAGTGACAGTTATCAAATAATCTGTCACAGCATGAGAATATTTTCAAATGCTCATGATGACCAAATGCATGTTGATGCTCATTCAATCTAAGCATTATATATTGTATGAATGGTACTGAATATACACTTAAACTATCTCAAGGTTACGGGATTATGTACAACGTTTACTGCTTATCACTTTTTAATCACTTACTGCAGCTATGTGTCTATATATTTATAGCCTATATATATCTGTTCGAAATTAGAACAATTCAAGGCTTGAAATATAAAGTCTTGAATTGTTCTAATTTCGAACAGACAAATTCAAAATAAAGGTTAAAATAAATATCAGCTGCCTGTTTCACTGAAACTTGTTGCCAAGTTCATTTTGCTTGCTGCGTGCGAGACGAATCATTTTCAGTGTGTGGAATCGATTCCAAAGATTTGCAGTTGACTCTTAGTTTTCAGTTCCTGACATTAGTGAATCGACTCCTTTTTTCTGATCCACCATTTCACTCAGATGTGTGTTATGAAGTGATGTACCACATGCACAGTGTTTAATAAGCAGTTCATCTAATAATAAAATTATTGGCAATTATTTTTATTATCGATTTTGTTGATTAGTTGTTGTAGCCCTTATGCATTTTAAAATTGTAATCCTGTAAATAATCCCAGTTTTTACTAAAAGTATCTGTAATCTGATGACAGATTTTTCTTTTCTGTAACTATAATAAAATACAGTAACCTTTTTTTTTTGTATCCTAATTATGTAACGCCATTCCATGTATTCTGTTACTCCCCAAACCTGTCCACAATTCAGTAACATACAGTTTACAGTCTTTTCACATGTTTTCAGCAACAACTTTCTAAGATGTATACGGTGTTAAAATCAAATATCGAAAATATCAAAATATCGTGCTTTACACGATCTTTCAGTGTAGCTACTTGGCTGTCGTACAAGATACAAATTTTAGTGCCATGAGGGAAAAAGCTTTTACGGCTCCACACCATGTTTAGAAGTTAGAACACACTGTCTGGCAACGAGGTTAGTTTATGGAAGTTGAAGATTTAAAAGTAAAGTAGTACATTTTGAATTATATTAACATTTTTAATAAACAAATTCAATAATTATATATTAATCAAATGCTTAACATACTTAATTCCATAAATATATAGTTAACTCATGAATGGAATCTGATTGTTTCATTAATGTGCTTTATCACAACCACTTTTTTAGAGTTTGTAAATTAATTTTAAAATGATAATTTAAGCCAACAAATATGTCAACTCATAAAATGTCTAAGATGGTAGCTAAATCTGTAATTTGCAGAAAATTATAATCTAGATTTTGGAAGTTCAAGTAACAGACCTCAGTGGATTACAAAGCATTGTTTCCTCCAAACTTTATGGTCAGCTTTATAGGGAATCATATGAAATGTGGCTTCAACTGCTGTCTTTGTCTTCTCACTTTTTACAGGGTCTCTCTTGACTCACACACAGCAGATAGCTGGCTCCTGGGTCAAAGGCCACTCAGCAGGGGGTTGCCGTAACAACAGTACCTATAGCAGCAATCCTAAATTTTGGTTAAAGGTTCGGGAAGGAGGAGAGGTGCTCATATCGCTGTTGCAACATGGACCATGGAGTTCACTGCACAATTCCCAGAAAGGGAAATCAGATGGCAACAATCAGCAGCACCCGTACTATCAAGCCATTGCACTGCACGTATGGAAGGTTTGTGTGAAAATTGTCTAGTGGGCCTTATTGTATTCAATATATGGCAATTTGTTATATTGTATCCTTAATTGGTCTCGTCTGTCTAAGAAATTATATCAGTGTGTATAAAATAGTTTCTAGTGTTTCTTTAGTCATATTGCACTCTCACTTTCTTTTGTGGTAGTAGTTCATTTGGCCACTTCACAGCCACTCGAGCTTCAGTATAGATATTTGAAATATGACTAGTCAGTGTGTGATTTTATGGTTAATTTTGGTTTCACAGGTGGACAAAAAGCGATTTAACCTGACGCAGACACTGAACTCGACGCCCTCTGTGTCCTCGCTCACACACACATATGAGCGTGAGGTGGTGGTACACACACACTTAAGTGCTGGGTTCTACCTGCTTGTGCCCAGCACCTTCCAACAGGGAGCACAAGGGCACTTTCTTCTTCGAGTGCATGCTACCTGCCTCATGTACCTCAGGTGTGCATACAGTGTGTATGTACTGTATGTGTATGTATATA
>JAQQZR010000400.1:0-14842 GCA_030068235.1 Notoglanidium macrostoma | reverse complement strand
CATGCTATATCAACAGTAAGTGCAGAGTTTTTATCGTGGTGGTGGTTAAAGTAAATAAAGAGTTGCATGTACTGATGGATAGAAGAAATAAAGTACAGGATCTGTCCATGGTGCTTAAGAAAGCCAGGGTGAAAATGAGTTCACATTAAACTGGCTACGTGGGTGTATTTATAATATTATAATATTAACATTTCTAGATTTTCATATTTGGATTAATTTGACCTACAACATCATCAGATTTTCACACAAGTCCTAACAGTAGACATTGAGAACCCAGTTAAACAACTGAGACAAAAATATTATACTTGATCCTTTATTTATTGAGGAAAATTATCCAAAATTACATATCTGTGACAGACAAAAGTATGTGAACATCTAAGATTAGTAGTTAACTTGAAGGTGATTTTTTAAAGCTAATTTTTACAGGATTGTGGGGCCTGAATGAAACAGGCACAATGCCTCCACACACACACACACACCACCAAGAGAAACACTCTTCTTTACCCATGGCATTTTAAACATGTTAAATGCATCACTTTTACACATACTGCTATAAAGGAATGTGATTTAACATTTAAATTTGAATTCCCCAATGGACCAATGAAAATTGACAAAGTTTGAAGCTAACTAACTGTTCAAAATATAAAGCAGGCTTAATAAAAGAAATGTTCAATAAACAGATGTATTTAAGAGACATAATCAATACAATAGAAAATAGCAGTTGCTTAATAATATGCTCTAAAATGAAGAATTGAATAATAGGGTGAGTGCATAAGGGGTTAATCATAAGCTCTTTTCTTGCTAACAAGGGTTGAACACTGTTATTGTGGTTGCTAATGATGGGAGGCAAAGTAAGTACAAAAGTGGGTGGCAGGAATCTGCGCTTTCTATTTTAGCAAGCACTTTACAGATAAATGACCTGAAACAGGCAGTGGAAAAAAATACCAAAGGAATTCCTACATATTTCACAGTTAATTAGCTTTGGTGTTATTTGTATTTCTGAATATTTAAATGACTGCATATATTTTTACAAGGGTTGCCAATTGATCAAAAAAAGGACTTATTAATCACACAATTTTGGTGTAAATAATCATGATTAATCTTTTTTTTTTTTTCAAAGGAAGTGTATCTATCCATCCATCCATCCATCCATCCATCCATCATCTATACAGCTTATCTGTCAGGGTCATGTGGAAGCTGGAGCCAATCCCAGCTGACCTCAAGCAAGAGGTGGGGTACACACCCCGGGCACGTCGCCAATCCAACACAGGGCTAACACAGAGACGAGCAACCATTCACACTTACTGTACATTCACATCTATGGGCAATTTAGTACCCAGTTCATCTAATCTTCATGTCTTTGGACTGTGGGAGGAAACCAGCACCCAGAGGAAACCCACACAGGCATGGAGAGAACATGTAATCTCCAATTGAAATCTCCATTGAAAGGCCTCAGTTGGCTCTGATTTCATCCCCGAACCTTCTTGTTGTGAAGTGACAGTGAAGTATTTAAATTCAAATAGTATTGTTTAATATTAGTAATTTCTTTTTAAATTGGAAAACAGATTCTTTCCTGTGAACTACAGCTTTCCAGTCAAAGCCTTCAAAATTGACTGTCAGCTTGAAAGGCATATTTCTTATATGCAGTAAGAATCAACGACAAAACCCAGGCCTATGTTAAAGCGCCAGCTGAATTTCCAAACCATAAAAGCCAATAAAATTAGATATCAGCTTAGAAGGCAAGCATTAACAACAAATGATGTGTTCCATGTTCAGGTGTCAGGTGAATTTCAAAAAGGTCCGCCATTTGTCCGTGTAAAATATGAAAAAAAAGGACAAAGAAAGATTCTGTTGGGAGTTCAGAATGTTTCATGTTTTTGGGAGGCAGTTTTTGGCTATTCAATTAACCAAAGCATTAAAAGTTACCTTTTCATTTGCATATATACTTGTTATTCGCCCCCAAGTACCACACTCATGTAATGCTGATGGCAAGGCGTCGTAGAGATACTTTCGGTAGGGTAGTTTGCTTTGATTTGGCATGTCAAAGACGAATTAGCTCTTTGGTAATTAAATTCGGCTTTACAGACTACTTTTGTTTTCAGGCAAATTTTTAAAGTGAAACTTTCCACCTAAAACTCCATCCTTGCCTTATCCATCTTTAGCCAGGACGCTTCATCAGGAAGTAAACAAACCAGCTATGTCGTTGTAATTTTGTAACTGTGTTATTTTTTTTAACATGATACATATTTCCAATTAATCTCAAAAATTAACATCTTACCAATTTAGCACTCATTTTTCCAACAAGAATGACAGTTCTAACAGCAGAAGTTGCAAAAGTAGCCTTTTTGAGTATCTGGTGCCCAGCACAGCTTTTCAGAGAGGGCAGTTCTTCTCTTAGCAAAGATTTACATTAGAATAAATGATCTTCAAGCCATCCTTCGCCTACAGGGGGTCTTCATTTTCACACATTTCATTATGTCTACATTTTACTGACCAAAGCACTTTTAATGTGTTTCTCAAATTCATACCTCCTTCTGCACTTCATACCATCAATTCTTATTTTGTCTCATTTCAAGCATCCAGCATTTAATCCCTATTAAAAACGTTTACAGTGTCCGGAAGGCAGACAAGCTGACCATAGACATTATACCACTATTGCTGCAAATCAGAGTCAATAAAGAGCTTTGAAATTAATTAGTTAATTCTGCTTAATCAGATAAAAGATAAGAGTATATCTGGAGAACAGCCAAATGGGAGGAAACTTGTGGCTTGAAAATGTGCAGACACACATATAGGGGCAAGTTAAAAAGGGTCTTATGGATCAAGATTATAAAACATCAACTACAGAATAACCTGCTGAGCTATAGCAACTAACAAACCACACAATACACGAATAGACTGGCATGTGTGAAGTTACGTATATATGTGTGAAGTTTTCAATATTACACAATACGATACATCATAAAATACAGCTGCAATTTAACTTTAAGTTGAACTAACGTGGCTCTGAATCAAAACCGCATATCTACAAAAGATAGATAATACACTACAAAAGCAATTCCAAGGAACACTTTTTATTTCTAAACCCATCTGCAGTACTCGTCCGTGCTTGCAATCAATGCTGTAATTATTTAGTTAGCTCTGATTTCACACTCTGTAGCAACTGTCCATTCAATCCACACTGCACGTGGTTCTAAGCACACTATGGGTATGACAGCACACCTCTTTTTTAATCAAGAAAATGAATACTCAAATGTATAACCATGTAAATGAAACACTGGACATAGGGAGGTTTGGCAGCTATAGTTAAAACACGGCGCAAGAAAAACGTGAAAACAAATAGCACATGCATCTTTTCTGAATGTCCATGAGTATCATCCCCCTACAAACACTTTGATATGCAAGACAAGTTTATGAAAGGCTGTAGCTGTTGCACAAAAGCAGGTCAAGTGGTATAATAAATGACAACCAGAGTCTTTTTGTGTATATATATATATATATATATATATATATATATATAAAGGGCACTGCTGACATCCATGGGCAATGTGGCATGTGTCTGAGCAGGACATTTTTAATAACATGGCTCAACAGAGTTGCTTTGTAGTGTATGCATTGGTTAGTATGTAAGTATATTGTGTAGTCTGTATTTATTAGTCTGTCACTGTGTCACTAAACCTCGTGTCTGACATCGTATCACGTTAAGCACAGCACAGTGAACAATATTTCATTCCAAACATTACATCCTTATGTGATGAAAGGGATGACAATAAAGCCTACTTGACTTGATTAAAGTATGTAATGCACTGAGCACATTCAAGTTCAGCACCCGAGTCTCCAGCAGTAAATGAGCGAATAGATTTCGATGCAAGTACAAATTATACTGAAGGATGAGCTCTACCCGCACAGGAAAGCGCATATGAAACAGGTAATGAGTTGACTAGCCTACTAATTGATTAGCTTAATTACTGCAATATAGTGCAAGTACATTTTAAGACATTATGTTCGTGCTAATATATAAAGTTAAGATTTGAAAATTCCTTAGATAAAGTCCAAAGGTCAAGTTGAAATGGTGACTTTGCCTTTCTGTTGAATCATTTTAGTAAGAGCATTCATATCTCATGTGGCTTTGACATACAGAGGAAGACTATTATTATTATTAGTTTATTATTATTTTTTTTTTTACAAGGCAAAGTATCCCTTTACACCTCTTACAAATCAAGTACTGCCTGTATTAATATTCCTCAGAGTTTGCTGATGAGGCCTAGTACTATTTCTGGGTTTTCCTCTTCTGCAGTAAGATTGATGTCTTCTGTTCATCCATACACAAACTGGATTACATAAAAATAATCCAAACAGCTCAGCTCCTAATATTGCAACTAATATACATGCCCTTACATGCTCTCGCCACATCTATCACCATGGTTGTCATTTCCTCCTTTTCCCATTATATTAATAGCTATAGCAAATATAGATCTTGCTAGTTCATCATTGTCTGGATGTGGAACTCCTGTAGGTCTGTAGCACTGTTGTTTTTCACCACTCCCTGTGGTTCTTCCTATTTCATCAAGTGTGCAACCTCTAATTCAGACTGATATTCCTTTGTATGAGCCATACGTACTCAAACAAACTTACTATGCACTGTTCCAACCTGCCAGTAAGTGTTGGAAATACACTGTATGGCCTAAGGTATGAGGACACCTGATCACCTCACATATGTGGGACTTCCCAAACTTCTGCCACAAAATTGGAAGCACACAATTGTACAGAATGTCTTCCTGAGCTGTAGCATTACAATTTCCCTTCACTGGAACTAAGAGGCTCAAACATGGTCAAGTATGACAATGCCCCTGTACACAAAGCAAGGTCCATGAAGACATGTTTTACCAAAGTCGGAGTAGAAGAACTCGAGTGGCCTGCACAGAGCCCTGACCTCATCCTCACTGAACGGTGACTGACCTCACTGATGCTCTACAAATACACTTCAGAATCTAGTAAATAACCTTCCCAGAAGCGTGGAGGTTATTATAACAGTAAAGGGGAACTAAATCTGGAATAGGATGTTCAAAGGCACATGAGTATTATGATCAGATGTCCACAAATTTCCCACCGTTGTTCTCCTTGCATTCATTTTTCTCCAACAATCCTTTTAAAATCTTTTCATTTCCCGACTTTTTTTTTTTTTTTAACATATCTTTATTTTCAGTTCCAGTTTATTACTGCAGTTAATACTATTCCAGGAAATGAAACTCTTAACTGGGACTGTGCTTTGAATGTGCAGCTTTCGCCTCTTCCTTTCCTTGGCTCCTCATTATGCATGTCCTTTCCACGTTGCTCAGTGGTGTGTTTACTGGTCTTACAGAATATCCGATGTACAGTACTCGCTGGGTTTCTGCGTGGCCGCAAACTTGGCTGATGATGATAAGCGTCCTTGGTGGGTTTGTTGTTTTCGCTGGCTGTCATTCAATGTGTTTGAAGGCTTAATTATGTACCACAACAAAAACAAAGCTGCTATATATGCTGAGGCATGGATTTGATTTGAGATCATAACGAACCTCGTATTCGTGGTGTGTTCTGATGACCAACTACAGCAGGGTGTTCCACTGCAGTACAGGAAGGTCAAACATGACTGAACCAATTTATCAGATGTTCACTAACTGACTTTGGTGTGCTAGAACAGGAAACCAGTCTCTGGAGGTCCGCTGCCCTAAAGCAATGGTTCTTTTTTATAGCAATGCTTCTCAAAGTGGAGATCAGGGAAACCCTAAGATCTGTGAACCGTAACCAGAAGGTCTTTGATTTTTTTTTTTTTTAATTCAGTAACAGTGTTGGAAATTACAACCTACTATCAAGGTTATTATATTTATTATTGAGCTCTTATAGTTATTAACCTATTCAACTGTTCTCTTGAATGCAATAGGCAACAAACCTCAATAACTTCAAAGCAATTCAGCCTATAAATAAGGACCTAATGTGTCCTGTCAGGAATAGACAGCTCTAGGAAACCAAACAAATATTTTTCTACACATTTAAATAATGTTCATGAAATGAATCTGAAGCCTACTGAGACGGCAGACAATCATCCTGACCTGTGACTCGTAATTTCTAACCTGCGGCCTGAACAAAAAAAGTTCAGCAAGTGATGTTTAATCAACATGTCTGCTTACAGCATCGGCAGTAAACAAGGTAGTACCTCTTTAAACACATCTTTAAATGAGTAACACTTCATATACAAGTATGAAGATGTATATATGTTATATACAAGTATACAAGTATATATATGTCTGTATGTTGATTGCTTTAGAGCAATCAACATACAGACATATTTGCTTGTTAAATCTATTACAGTGACTATAAAATTCACTGTTTTGAGGAGAAAAACGTACATCACTCGTTACAGTTAGCGGCCTGGCTTCTTGTTAACAAAAAACAAACACAGATGTGTTCCTACTTTGTAGCTTGAAAACAGAAATAGAAAATTATGTAATTCTGAGCTCCAACTTTCCTGCTTCTGAGATAAGTTGAATGTAGCATTAGGTTTGGATGCCTATATGCTGGGTATATATATATATATTTCTTTTTTTTTTTTAATGATATTTTAATAATTTTTGCTCCCTTTAATAATCACAGTAATTCTGGAGGGCACTGCATGATGCAAATGGGTTGCACAAATCAGTTCAGTTAACTTTTAGGAATTTATTACTTTTTTCCACCACAGGTTAATTAAATCTTACTGTCATGGCGGAACGTTACCATGGTAACTTCATTAAGAGTAACTGAGCACTCTGCTACTTGCATTGTGGGTTGCATGTCTCATATCTTACTCCAGTCAAGCCTTTGTTTTTTTTTTTTTTGTTTTTTTAGCCACAATTGTATAATTCTTTACAGTGGATATAAAAAGTCTCCCCACCCCTGCCAAAATGGCAGGTTTTTGTGATGTAAAAAAAATGAAACTAAGTTAAACCATGTCACAGCCTTTTTTAACCTTCACTGTGAAATTGCAGCATGTAAAAATCAAGTGTAAAAAAAAGACCCAGAAATGATTTGGTGTAAAAAGAAAAAGGAAAACAAAAAATGTTTAATACATAGCTTATATAATTGTGCACACCCTTATATAATTGGGAATGTGGCAGTGTTCAAAATAAAACAAATTCAAAATCATGTTAAATACTAATTAATATATGCCTGCCATCAATCAAAGTGACTGAATAATCCCCCAAAAATACACCAGATCCTATAGGATTTTCCTGACATCATCTTGGTCATTTCCAACTGGAAAAGCAACGGGCTGCAAAGTGCTTACAAAGCAGCTGCAGCATCTCATTGTTAAAACATTTCAGAAGAGTGTTACAAGAATTTTCCATGGCATTGGATATACAATGGAACATTAATGACAGTAATGAACAATCATTAGCCAATAAACAAAAATCAAATAATCAAGTGGAAAAAATATGGCATGACCTTATTAAAACCACAATGGCCCTCTAAACTTGATGAGAAGCTCAGGAGAAAACTGATCAGGGAAATTGCCAGGAGGTCTACAGTGACATTAAAAGAATTGCAGAAATTTCTTTCAAGTACTGTTTGTTCTCTACATGGGACAACAATTTCACAAATTCTTCATATGTCTGGGCTATGGGGTTGGGTTTTTTTTTAAGAAAAATAGAAACCCAGCTACAGTTTGTAAAAAAAAAAAAAAAAAATCTCCTAAAATCAAGTGGAATAACATGTTATCGTATGATGGCCAGAAAGTTGAAGTTATCTTTTGGGCCATAATACCCAAAGAAAAACATATCACTAAAACAATACAATCCCCAGGGTGAAGCATGGGGGCGGCAGCATTATGCTTTGAGGCTGCTTTTATCAGCAGGAGCTTTAATCAAGGTGGAGGGAACAATGAATAACCCCAATTATGTCAATTTTGGCATAAAACCTTAAGGCTTCTGTTAAAGCACTTCAAATGAAGAGAAATTTCACCTTTCAGCATGACGATGACCTGAAGCACACCTCCGAATCGACAAAGGAACGGCTTCACCAAAATAAGATTAAGGTTTTACAATGACTCAGCGAGAGTCCAGATCTAAAGCCAAGTGAAAATCTGTGGGCTGCCCTGAAGAGGGCTGTGCACAGGAGATGCCCGGCCAATTTGGCACAGTTAGAATGCTTCTGCAAGGAAGAATGGCAAAACATTGTCAGGGTGTGCCAAAGACAAAAAGATTAAATACCATGATAAAATCTACAATGGCTTCAACTTAGTATTATTTAAGGAGTGTTACACACTTATGCCACCAGGTTTTTTTTTTTTTTTTTTACATAAAATGATTTTTCAATTTAATGTATATGCTGCAATTTCACAATAAAGGTAGAAAAGGTTCAGACATGATTAAACTTGACTTAATTTTTAATATCACAAAAACCTGCCATTTTAACAAGGGTGGGTAGACTTTTTACATGTATACTGAGAATAAAAGATTTAATTTGAATCTTGACCTGAAGGCCGTGCAGAAATAATCCAGCTTGGTCTGATTATTACCGCCAGCTGCAAAAACCCAGGCCGATCTGGTCAAAACGGTAGTTCATCTTTGCTAGATGGCAAGTTATTTTCCACCTTCCTAATTACTTGACTAAATTTATCAATAAAACTTTAAGATTTCCTAATTGCCTTATTATTGTTACATCTTCAGCGTAGCATTACAAGTGGTAATTTTCAGAAACGTTTCTTTTTTTTCTTTTACTAACACTTACCAGCTGGATAAGATGGTCTACCCTTCTAGACCAGCGATGGCCTGTGTTTTATCACATAGTAGATGTTCAGACCAAGCAGGAACTTTCAGCAGGGGAAATAAACTACAGTGTTTCTTCCTACAAACATAAAAGCGTTATGTTTCTTGGCGCAAAGAAGAGAATAAAAACTTCCCAACACAGTGCATACTGTACCAACAGCTTCGGTGGCTTTGATGTGTGTTCCTTAATCTGCGGCTTCATTCCCTTTCATGATTACCTGACAGCAAGGCTTAACCAGCTGGATTATCCTTCCATGTACTGACTCCTTTCAAAACATATTACCAAATTAATACTTTACAAATTCCTGCACACTTTAGTATTAGGGTACCATATAGCGTCGCCGTGACTGATTATTACGATTAGTGACAACATGCTGACTGCTTTTATGTGTTCTGATGAATAGCTATAAATATGTAGCGCCAAAAAGGCACTTGAATGATTGTGGAACATTACAAAGTTAGTGTTTAAAACTTTAGTTCAATTATAATTTTGCTAGTATTTGTGAGGGCTTGGATGGTCCACTATGCACCATACGAAGATTTTGCAGTGTTTCCTACAGATTTACAGAAGTATACTTGGGTGGAGCTCAGAGAGGACGCATTGGGATGGAGCTCTTTCTAGCTCTCCTGTCAGTTGGAACTGACAATCACACTGAAAATGTTCATCTTTACTTCCTTTAATTTGCACTACTGACTGCAATCATAGTCCAAATAAATGGTTACACACAGTCTGTTAATAATATGTTAACTATATATTATGTTTTCTCTCTCACACCCATTTCCTTAAAGACCCCTTTCTCGTGGTCATTTCCTTCATATCAAGTTTCTATGTGGCTAAAGATTATCCTTATAAAAATAAAAGTTACACTTGCAACAAATTTAATTCTGATCACCAAAATCTCTTCAGAAGGTGGTTTAGGCATACGTTATAAGTGTAAATGGATTCGTCTCGTCAAGCCACATTTGACAGCCAAAAATCTCTCCCAATAGGTGACATCAATGCTTTGTGACTGCTGATGTGTGCACTTTTACAACATTAGCGAGATGATAAAAATCACGAAGAATCGTTATGGTTATCGTGCAGCCTCCATCGCATTCATAAAACGACTAAAAATGACTAACAACAGTGGAAGCGGGCACGTGAAGGTAATGAGCTTATTTGCATATTTACATGCAATACAGCCATCAGTCTGCTTGAGCACGGGACTACAAGTGTACATGCATGTGGCTACAATCCTTTCAGGACCCAATCCAGATACAAGACACAAAATAGCAGGTATAAACAGGGTCAAGGGTTCTTCTTGATTTCTCAGGCCGTCACTGTATTTTACTAGGTGTCATTTTATCGTCGTCTACCCACAAGCAGGAGTGGCGGGAAAAACCTCTTCAATATATAAAACCATTATTGATGTTTTTCTCCTTCTTAACCCTCTTAAGCCCACACATTCTGTCTAAGAAGCAGCAATAACAAGTTTCATTATCAAGGAGACAAACCTCTCTTGTTTAAGGGTAACGTAATGATGCGTGACCTCTTTTCTGTGTTCTTCCCACTGTTTCCCTCCGCATCAGAGCAATAAGAATGGCAAAGAACATAAGCGAAGTGAGAGGAGGGAAAAACATCCTGCTCTTTCTGTTTCCTTTCTACCTCCACAGCAAGCACCAGAGCACGCTTGCAGCTGCATAGTGCTAGTTCAAACTGGTAAATTATTGAGAGTTGCTTCGCTCCGGTACATTACACTTCACTTCATTCGGGCCCTGATGGGTTCAGGGTTTATTTTCCAGCAGCATTTACATAAAGCCTGCCATAAATAAACTCACAATAATCTCATACTGAAATAAACCAGCCAATAGACTCGGACACGGTTAAAAAACGATAGTCATTTAGGATTATGTAGAGATTTGCAAACAGTCAAGCTATGATGATAAAAAAGGCAGAGGATGGAGATGTCATGCTGAAGGCCTTCACTGCTATGCTTAATTAAAGCTATGCTATTGCTACAAAGCTGCAATCTGTACGTGGAACTGTCCCACTCATGGACACTCAGATATCCACAGAACAAGGCACATCTTGCTGATAAAACGTATGTAGTCCAGACTATACATTAAGGGTATCACTACAGAACAAATGTACACAAGAAGTATTATACTACGCTGCACTTCTACATGCACACATGCTTACTGTACACATTACAGTACAGAGATTCTAGCAAACAAACTCAGACTAAGAGTGGTGTATGCTCAAACAGAAACGCATGCACTTAGATAACGAAAGAATAGAACCTTACCGTTGAGAGAGGTGTCCCACAAAAAAAAAATCTTAACCTTATATATCAGTATATTGGAGGACAAGCAATCCCGGAGTTCTCAATCCCCTTAACCCACTCACTTCCTCTCTCTCTCTCTCTCTCTCTCTCTCTCTCTCGAGCTCATTCATTCCTGCCCTGACACTCTCACTCTATGTGGCGAAATGCATGACTGCATTCCTCTTCACTCTTTTGTACACACACACACACACACGCACACAGATGTGTGAATGAGCCGCGAGCTGCTGCGCGTTGCATGTGGAGGAACGGCAGAAATGAGATGAGATTGATGTCATGCCACAAATCAGATGAACATTTACAGCGCACACGAATCTGGATAGAACCGCTTGACCATATTCCTCTGAAAGTGTGCATGCGTACATATCATCTTTCAGTACTCTAATCCAGTAATTCACTACTCAGCCAAACCCATATTCTTGGTTTCCATTAAAAACTTGCTACATTTGTCTTTAATAGAGATGTAACTGAATACAAATACATTATTCACAATTGAACCGATAATGTGTTCTAAACAGATACTGATAAGGGTACATTATAAAGGTTCATAGAGAAGCTGGTTGAGATTCTAGGTGTACATAAGAACTGGGATCCTGTAGGACACAACCAAAAAGTCTCGCAAGACAGAGATTTTTACCTTTATCTGTGTAGGCGTGGGCAAAAAAAGACCACGTTTATAAACGTGATGTACATTAATGTTAATATGTCTTAATGCATGTACAGCATCCTTAATAACTGCCTGGTCAGGGTCATACTGGTTACAATTAGAGTACTAGTTTATTTATATTTTAGAAAATAGAACCAACTAGACTCATTAGAAAACACGGGCAGGTGCAAACAAAAATAATAATTTTGTGAGAGGGATTTGAAAAAAAGGCTATGCACATCAGTCATGCAGTCATGTAGATAAGATTCTGTAGCACATTTAGGCCACACCTCACTTTGGCTTTAATCCGAATGCAGACACAGATATGGGTTTATGGAGCAATGAACAGATACAGACAGTGGCATTGGGTTACACCCATTAGCTCAGGCAACCGAAGAACAGTCCTATTTCACATGCCTTCCGTGAGCTGCATGTAAAATAGACGTGTTTATACACTACATGGCCAAAAGTATATGGACAACTGACCAACACACTCATATATGGGTTTTCCCCAAACTGTTGGCACAAAATTTGAAGCACACAATTGTCTAGAATATCTTTGCATGCTGTAGATTGAAGATTTCCCTTCACTGGAACTAAGTGGCCCGGAGCTGTTTCATCTTAATATCTGTGCACAAACCCTTAGATCCATAAAGAGTTGGTTTGCCAAGGTTGGTGTGGAAGAACTGAAGTGGCCTGCACACAGCCCTGACCTCAACCCCACTGAGCACTTTTGTACTGGATGAATTGGAACGCCGACTGTGCCCCGAGCCTCTTCATCCCACATCAGTGCCTGACCTTACTAATGCTCTTGTGGCTGAATGAGCACAAATCAGCACAGCCATGCTCCGAAATCTAGTGGAAAGCCTTCCCAGAAGAGTGGAGGTTATTATAAGGGCAAAAAGAGATTAAATCAGTTTTAATGTCCATGGTTTTGGAATGAGATATTCAGCCAGCACATGGGTGTGACGGTCCGGAGTCCACGAGCTTGTTGCCCTATACTGTACATGCATTTGACCAAAAGAGTAGGCGAATTTGAGATCCTAATTTGCTCTAAAAGACATATACAGTCTTATATAAAATCAAGACAAACCATAGACAAGGGGCCATGAAAATAAAAGCAGACATTGTGTAAAATCTGTGCAATTTTAAAGTTTGCAATCGTGAAAAAAATATATATTTAAAGCTCAATAAGTCATATAACTTAAAAAACCCCAAAAAACCCTATAATTTGCAATCTTTCCAAGCAATTGATTTTTCTAATTTCTTTGTTTCATTCTTCAATTCACTTTTTCAGGCCTGGACATTTGCTCTACCACAAGCTGGAACAAAGCTATCAGCCTTGACCCTTTTCTGTAACCGGCATACGTAATTTCAACAGCTGGATTGGGTTAGTTAGCAGGATTGGAGGGTTCATCAGTGTTTTTTCATTACAAGTGTGATTTACTTTGTAGGTAGCAGAGGACAATGCAAATTAGAAACTGCTCATTTAACACTGATGAAAAGCCAGTGTTATTTTTGGCACGTGCGTTGCTAAAAATTCACTTCCACAGACCTTAATGCATTGCAAAGATGCGTATGCCTTAGCTTGGACGTTCTTAGATCACCTGCTAATTGGACACTAGCAACAAAACAAATGCTCGCTAAAACAACGTTAGTTCGCTCTTAGTAAATAAACTCTTAATGGGCAACCAAACTTACTATCTGAAATGCAGTTCACGTGAAAACCGTACCATTATTTCTGGAAGTGATTTTCATACTCTGTATGCGAGCGATGCATCAAGACGATGTCTTCCCTTTGTCCTTCAATGTTTTCAAAACAGTTACCAATCATTTCTAAAGGTTTCTGTACATTCCACACCTCTCCAGTCTCTCGATCAGAGATTTTAGAGGAAAATTTGGAGGAGGTCCAATAAATACTAATTGACCTATGGTTAAATTATTAAACAGAATATTTACTACGATTACATTGTTTGTTTTTATTATTTGACTTAAGTTCTAGAAAGTGCATTACTTCTCAATCAACAACCTCTGCCTTAAATGAAAAGATAATTATATATGTAACGGTTATATATGTAAGACAGGAAAATTTCTTTCATCCATGCATGCAACAAAGTTACAAATCTCCATAACATTTGATATAAACACTGTTGTTATAGAGCCATTGTTTGCCTGGAACCTTATCGGGTGCAGTTATACATAATTAGCATTCTGTTTTACAATTAATATCACCTGGACAGCATATTCCATTTCGATGTCATGAGAAAGTAACCCACCTTAGGATGACTGGAAAGGTGTTTGGAGATAACCAACACCCTAATGCCACTGGGAGGGGAGATGCTAACTTTATGGTTGTTAGTAATTCGGGTAATGCTGTAGGTTTGCCATGTGCAGAGACCTCAACTCGCTAGCTTTGCATAGCAACATGCCTACTGATTGTCTAGATAACCAGGTATGTAGAAATAAAAAAGCAGAGACATAGAAAGAAACCCTACCTGTAAAGATGAAAGATGGTGTATTAAAGGGGACTCTTAATACTCACTCCAGTACTAAGGCAGTGTACTGAGAGAGACCCACTCGACCATGTAAGTTGTACTTACTTAGAGACAGCAGATGCTGTGGGAGTGACCCAAACTGCAGCCCCTGTATGTGTGTAAGTGGCTTCCAGGTAACTATGCAAACTCGGTGTGGGGGAGCAGAATATGGTAAGGTATCATAACGGAGAGAAACGTAAGGAGAAAATATAAACTGAAAGAGCAGTTTGTAGCTAACTCATGGACAGCACACGAGTGATGGTTAACAAGGCTTGCAACCCAAGTGAAGTTCCAAACTGACTTCAAAAAGTATAAAATACACTCACAAGCTGTTAAACAGATAGCCAAAATGTGCAAATGAGGTCTGGTCTGGTATGAGAAGAAAAGTGAACAATGGCTGTATAACAAAAGGATTTATTATGAAATACTAGCCCTTAGTGGTTAGGCGCCATGAGACAGAACCACAATATCTGAATAATAATATTTATCCATCCATCCATCCATCCATTATCTATAGCGCTTTATCCGTCTGGGTCGCGGGGAAGCTGGAGCCAATCC
>JAQQZR010000399.1:0-14845 GCA_030068235.1 Notoglanidium macrostoma | reverse complement strand
GTCTCAATGTTTAAATCTAGGCTGAAAACTTATATGTTTAGCCAAGCCTTTTGTTAATAACCTTCTACTAGGTAAAGTAGGGTCTGATCAGATCTGGGGGGTTCTCAGGCATAGAATGTTTTGGTAAACTGGGATATTTGGATGCTGTTGGCACCCACTCACACACATTCACTTAAGTTTGTTGACTGTGGAGTGTCTGGCCACTTTGTACCAGGGTGCCCTCATGTCTGTGTTACCTGCTTGCTCTCCCTTTTAGATATGCTGTCATAGCTAGCCCTGCCGGAGTTCCTGCTTGCACACAGCACACGATATACTCTGTCCCTCACCATTAGGTGTCCATGACCATACCTAACAATCTGCTTTTTCCCTTCTCTCTCCCTCTCTGTCTCTCTGTCTGTCTGTCAAGCTGAACATGCTATTCCTGAGAATCTAGTGATCCGGACCCCTTCCGCTTTCCGGGCCTGCCTGACCCATCCCGGTGTCCTGCTCCTGGTTGGAGTCATCACTTGGAAACAGAATTTATATACTTTTGTGAAGCTGCTTTGTGACAATGACTGTTAAAAGCGCTATACAAATAAAATTGAATTGAAATACTGTAATTTAAGATTACAAAACAATGCTGTAAACATGATTACAGTGTTACTTTAAAATAAAAACAAAAAAGTGCTGTAATTTACACTTGAAACAATAAACTGTAATTTAGTGTGACATACTGTAGATCTGTTTTACAGAAATTAACAAGAATTTTACAATATATTATTGGCAACTTTTTTGCCAGTAATTTACTATAATTCCGACTGGAAATGTTTATAGTGCAGGTAGTTAGGTAAAATTACAAAGTAAATTTCAATCTGGTTTCAGAGATGAACACAGTATAGAAACACTGCACCTCAGGGGTACATGACAGTGTTAAATGACATTTTAATGAATTTTAATCCTTCTAGATTAAAGTGCTGCATTTGACAACATTGATCATGTCACCAGGATCAGTAGATTAAAACATTGGGTGTGAATATATACATATATAAAAGGAGTGTAACAGTTCTGACACCGAACCAAAAACTGGCAAGCTGTATATTTGGTAAATATTACATATTACATTATTACACTGCATGTGTCATGTGACTATCTTGGTCCAATCATGCTGACCACGCATGCGGTACACTTACACTAGTTTGATGGAACTCAAGATAGATAAATACCCTGAGATTGTAAATCCCCCTGACACATTCAAGTCAGTAGTGTGGGAACATTTTGGTTATACAGTGGAGTATAAGGACGGCAATCGTGTTGTAGATCTCAAACACACAATTTGAGGTAAATGTTTCACAAAACTTCCTCATGCGGCAGGCAACACTTCAAAAATACAAGTTCATATCAGAAGACCATCCCGACATTAATCTTAGTGGTGGGTGAAAAAAAAAACTCAACAACAGGTAACTCTTTACAGTGCATTTAAAATGAAGCTACAAGCTAACTCGGCGCATGCTCAAGCAATTACCAAGGCAATCTGAGTCTTCATGGCACTGGATATGCGCCCATTTTCAGTTGTTGAAAACAACTGAACCAGGCATTTACTCTGTGTGCTGGAACCCAAATACGAAGTGCCAAGGCGACCACATTTCTAAATGTCTAAATGTGTTGCCTAAACTTTAGAATGAATTAAAGACTAAATTGCTGGAGGACTTGCAAAATGCTAAATTTTTTGCTTTAACTACAGGTATGTGGACCTTCTATGCAACAAAGAGCTTCATCACGATTACGGCGCACTAATATTACCAACAATTGGGTAATTGCAAACCCTGTTCTCCAAACAAGTGCTGTCTATGAAAGTCACACAAGTGACTGTCAGAAATACTACAGAAAGTTGTAGCTGAGTGGAAAATTGAAAGACCAAATGCCACCATTCCCATGACAACAGACAACACCAACCAGAAAATTTTAATACGGTTGAAGTGGCTGGATTTTCACCACACATTCCATGCTTTGCACATACAGTTAACCTGGCATCAGAGAAGGGGATGGATGTTAAGCAGATGTCTTGGCTTTTAGGCAGAGTGAGAAAAGTGGTCACTTTTTTTCATCATTGCACTACTGCTGCAACTGTGCTGAAGGAAAAACAAGAGATGATCCAGCTTCCTTCACACAAACTTATTCATGATGTACCCACAAGGTGGAACTCAAGCCTTAAATGCAACTGTTTCCTGTTACTCAGCACTTACAGACAGTAGTATTAAGAGGAAAATTAAGGACATTTTTATGCTGTCTGATCAAGATGTAAAAATAGCTGGGGTTACGTTTCAGGCTCTCAAACCACTGAAATCCTGGCATCCATGGAGCAGAGTGAGACAGATTCAGAAGTTTGTTAAAGATGTCAAATCTGCCATTGCATCTGACTTCAACAGTAGGTACCTCAACTCAACACTTTCTCCATGTGAGCACTGCACTTGACCCACGTTTTAAATCTTTGCCCTTTCTAGATGAAACCACTCGTGGCAAGGTCTGCAATAGCCTGACTGAAAATATTCTGTATGACTGTCCCCCAGAGGTATTTGTTAAATTGTTTTAATTTTTTAATTACATTTTTTAACTTATTTCCAGCAGATCAGACACCACTACCCAAGCCTTTGTCTCAAGTGGTAGAAGAGGTAGTGCAGAATTACAAGGCAGTGCAGAGCCTCCGAGTTGAATCAAATCCACTTACATGGGGGAAGGACAACGAGAGCCAGTTTCCCCATTTAGCTAAGTTGGCTAAATGCTACCTTGGAGTCCCAGCAACATCTGTCCCCCAAAAAATAACAAGGATGCAGACCATAACTAGCCACAAAACTGCTTATCAATCAACCGTTCTGTTATTTTTGAGCCTGTGAAAATAGAGGGACTGTGTAATAAATGGCTGTAATTCCTAAACGGTTACTGCAACAATTTTGTAGAATAGTTTGAATGAATGCTGAAATTCTATACTTCAATTGTATCTTGATTGCTTCTTTTCAAATCCATTGTGGTGATGTACAGAAGCAAAACCATGAAAATTGTGTCAATGTTCCAATACTTTTGGAGGGGACTGAATTTCTAGTACCCTATCAAACAGCTAGACCACTATCATCATCTGACTAAGGTTTACTTGCTGTTCCAAAGTCCAGACTATTGTGGTATGTTTAAACAGGACTAGGTGAGTATGTGAGGCAGAGTGTTACATAAAGACACAGTAGTACAGTTTGATGTATGGCACCCGAAGTACAGCATGAATAAAAGTTGTGTCTAAATTCTAACCTGATGTTCAAGTCAAGTGGCTTTTATTGTTATTTCAACCATATACGGGGGACACAGTACATAGTGAAATGAGACAATGTTCCTCCAGGACCATGGTGCTACATATAAGACAACACAGGATTACGTAAAGTGTTACATAAAGTGCACATGTGCAAACGAGTATAAACATTACAAGACGTCACTGTCATAATAATATAATAATAATACTTCATGGTGGCAGCAGTAATGAATTGCCTATGATCATGAAAAAAGTCCCTCTCTGTGCCAGACTAAAACAACTGTCTGAGGATAATTTTCTGTCAGCAGAGGTGGTGAGTGTAAGTTACAGGCTGCAGCATGCCAGGAGGCTAGCAGGTGCAAAAGCTAAGTGTGTGCAGACCATAGAGTAGAAACATAAAATAAGGATGACATCGCATCGCATTTACCAACAATGAACTGGTCTGATTCTGATCTGAGTGAGGCTATCTCGCTATTCAAACAAAAAATTAGTCTTTACCTAAAAGATGAAGCCAAACAAGTGAGGAAAATATGTTGTGGCATTGGAGATGAAGGGCTAAAAAAAACTGAATGCTAGCAGTCTTCAGTGAAGAAGACAAGAAAAAGCCTCGAAATCCTGTGGAATATTTTCGAAGGTCAGTTAAAACTGAAGGTTAATTTTAGAGTCAACAGTCTCCACAGTTATGCAATACCAACAAAATACACAGGATAGGATTGATGATTTTTTGACTAGAGCAAGAACCTTAGCACTGAAATGTCAGTTCACTGATGAAGAGGTAAACGAACATCTGATTGAGCTCATCATTGCTAGCACATCAGGAACATCCTAAGGAACGATCTCTATGGCAAACTTATGAAGACTTATCAGCAGGCAATGAATAGTTAAACTAGCTTGGTTTGTTCCACTCTGATAACATCCATGCAGTAAACAAAGAGCGAAAACATCAGAACTGCGGTACAAGCCATAAGCAACATCAGTGTCAAGCATATAAAGACAAATGCTCAGCATGTGATGTGAAATGACGATGGGCAAGATGCTGCAAAAAGAGCAAATGGCAAAGAAAGCAACACCCAGGAAAAGCAAAAGAAGCAAGTTTCTCCCACCACAAAAGAAACAGATGCCAGACATCCAAAAATGGACACAGACAATGGAGTGAGTCCAAACTGATGTGGTCGACAGCTATGAGCTGATGAGACTTGTAAATGTACAAGTACCAGGAACAGTTCTGCCCCATCACAATCAGTAAAACATGCATGTAGAATTGTCAGCAAACCACCCAGGGAGGAAGCATACACAACCTTGAATGTGAGACCACCTGACCTGCCAGGCCATAGACATATAGTACGATGAAAATTCATACAGGGGCATCAGGAAACACATCCCTCTACGCACATTCAAACAAATGAATGGCAATGAAACTTGTGCCTATAAATGACTGACAATGAACTACAGAAATCTATCAGCTTAGAGTGGTCATCAGATTCCGTGTCTTGGAACCATTAACATTCTATGCCAGTATAAGGAGTCCAAATGGGTCAATGCCAAGTTCTATGTTGAGGTTCTATGTCTGGTACATACCAGGGACAGCTTTAGTTGGGCTACCCACAAGTGAACTGTTAAATCCAGTAACCATGCATGTGGTTTCAGTCAAAGAAAAGTAAACAATCCCCAAAATAAAAAGTAAAGCAAAGAAACAGACCAAAAATATTAACCTGTGCAGACCTTAAGAGAGCATACCCAAACCAGTTTGATAAAAAAAGGTAACTTCAAGGGAACTATAAAGCTTATCCTGAAAGCGGATGCTGTGCCATTCATAGACCCACCATGTAAATACAGCATTCACTTAAAAGACAAGCTTCACGAAAAGCTGAACAAACTTGTGGAACAGGACGTTCTACGAAAGGTGGAAGAACACAGAGACTGGTGCTCCAGCCTTACATATATCACAAAAAAGGATGGGTCCCTATGGATATGTCTAGATTCACAGAAGCTGAATAGCAAGCCTGAAAAGGTGTCCACACAAGATTACTACTGTAGAGGAACTGAACCAAAAATTTGCAAACACAAAAATATTTAGGAAGCTTGAAGCAAAAGCAAGATACTGGTCCATACATTTGATGAAGACTCACAACTTCTAACAATATTTCATACTCCATTTGGCATTTACTGCTGGAAACACTTGCCATTTAGACTGAGTGTAACAAGATCTCTTCCAGACCAAGATGGATCAGATTCTCGAGGGCCTTCAAGGTGTGCTCAGAATAGCAGATGATATAGCAGTATATTGCAAGAATGAGGATGAACATGACAGAAAACCTGATCAACCTGATGGAACAAGCAGCTGAAGCAGATATGATGTTCAACAGTGACAAATGAACAATAAAACAGAACGGCATCTCATTCTTTGGCAACCTGCATACACACAGTGGCATCAAATCAGACCCGGCTAAAATAATACAGAAAATGCCAACCTGTCCAGAACTATAGATAAACTGAATAGGTTCATAAGAAACCTGACATACCTACCATACTTACCATGGTTTGAAGAAAAAGCCCACACCTTGAGAGGGTTGCTGAAAAAATGAAGCACCATGGATATGGAGTGCAGATTATTAAAAATTCCTTGAGGATTTAAAGTGAGCAATAACTGAGGATGTCTGTTTAAAATATTATGATGCAAATGCACCCTTACAAAGACACTGCATTTAGCTCAAGAATGCTAACATACTACCAGGCCAGTTGCAACAAAATACACAGTGAAATGCTTGCAATTATTTATGGGATGCAGCAATATCACACCTGTATGGGAAGTCATTCACTGTGAATCACAAACACTGTGAATCACACAGTCAATCACAAATATTTCACAAACCACTTATGACCATCTGTGCAAAACTACTGCATGTAGCATCACCATAACTCCAGCACATGCTCATCAAAATAAGGGTACATCTATGAAGTCCGATACCGACTTTGAACACAAACAGTGCTGGCATACACTCTCAGCTGGGTACCAAACCCTGAAAACCATGGTGACATTAAACTAGATAAGCACATAGATGGAATCAATGCAGAGATCAAGTATAGAAGGGGACATACACCATCTATTTAATAGATTTCTCCCTTGAAAAACAGGATGCTCTGTGTACAGGAACTGCTAAAGACCCTAAGCCCAGTGCACTTAAACAGCTGATTTACCAGGGATGGCCAGAAAGGATACAAGACTTGCCTGCATGGATACAAAAAACATGCATGCATATTGGTTCTTTAGAGCCAATTTGAACTTGCAGTTGAATCAGGAGTCATATTCTAAGGCAGTCAGGTACTAATTCCAGACTCTATGACTGAGGATATCCTAAAACAACTACATGTGGACCATCAAGGCATAGAGAAATCATGCCGGTTTGCAAACCCTATTGGACAAAGATGAATGATGACATCAAAAGTGTCTGAAGATCTTGTAATGTGTGTGGAACATCAGGATGCAAAACCATGCAAGATCCTCTGGCCTAGCCAAGCAGTCACACCAAAAATGCAAATGAATATGTCTTTATTTGGGCCCCATTGATGAAATACTGACTGATAATGGACCACAGTACACAGGACAAGCTTTTAAAAAGTTTGTAACTGATTGGGGAATAAGACGCCTAACAAGTTCACCCCACTATCCCTAAAGCAACAGATTTACTGAAAGGCATGTATGACATATAAAATCAATTGTGAAGAAAACACAGAAGAATACGGATGATCTACACATATCCCTATAACAGAAAACAGAGTGAGAGTGCAAGAGAGGAGAAGAGAGAGAGAGAGAGAGAGAGAGAGAGAGAGAGAGAGAGAGAGAGAGAGCAGTCACAGTTTCTCCAGGTAGGTTAGGGCAAAGAATAAAACCAGTATTTGTGTGTGCTCTGTGCACAGGGTGTCATTCTTTTACAAATGAGGAAAATAAGTAAATGAATAGCAATGGATGGGCAAAGACAAGCACACATGAAACCAAAGAGCAAAATCTCTGAGCAGGCCTCTATCCAGCACTAGCTCAATTAAAATTTCTTTAACATTTGGACCATCTAAGGTCAGGAGCAATACATGGGTTTGGAGTGGAGGCTTACAAGCTTCATAATATTACCACAATTAGCACCTGACCACTGAGTGATCCAAAGGACTTTGATAACTTGTAACATTCATGAAGTGAAAAGATTGAGACAGCGAGAAAAACATAGAGGATTCAAACATTACATCTTTCTGGAGTTTGAAACCAATCACACATTCTAGGAAAATTTTGCCCATTTTCCTCCATGCTACCTACAGGACAGGACAGCATGGTGCAAAAACAGAAAGGGTGAGAGGGGCGGAGAGAGAGAAGAGTGAAGAAATGAGCGTGTAAAAAGAAAAAGAATGCTAAAGAGAAAGTCAGTGTACTTGTCAAGATTTTTTTCTCTGCCTGCTCTTATGCCTTATGTCAGTCATAGTCAAACAGATGTCAGGAAAAGAAGTAGCAGATCAGAGGATATGAGAAGGAGTGAGAGTAAGCTGCCATGCCTGGTGGCATCTGTCTAGCAGGCTAAGTCAGGGGCAATACTGAGGGCATCACAGCCCCATTGAGTGGTAGACAAGTTTGATACAGCATGACATTTCACTTATTCATACCCTCTGATTAGACCTGTCTGGCATCAGGGAACAAGAAATGGAGTTTTGATTAGAAGAAGGGAAGAGATAGCAATGCAATGCAAGGAATCTAGCAGTGTGCAACATATCAAATAGAGACTGGAGTGATTAATTAGAAATATTAACCTTTAAGGATAGATGATAAATAAGTAAATGCTTTGAGATGTTTCAGTAGATGACAGATTCTTTTTAGAGATGCATTTTTAGTGTTCAAATAGGTATGCAAAAGAGAAATAAGGACTTTTCTATAGGATTTCTAATGGCTGGACTCGTACCAGTGCGTGGGGTTCTTTTCCTGCGGTCACGGAAGGCTGCGCCAGACTGTAGGGCCTCCATCAGGCTATCCATCACACCTGTCTCGTCTCCATCTATGGGAGAAAGAGGGCACAAAAAGAGAGAGAGTTAAAGCTTAGTCTTGTATAGAACACTGAAGTAGCCCAACACTCACTCCCTCACTCACTTCCTCACTCCCTCCCTCACTCACTCCCTTACTCCCTCACTCGGAACTTTTACTGGCACAATATTTAGAGCATGACAATTATTAATGCAGATAATTACTACTAAGACACAAATAAATCTAACCATAAGCTTAACCGCAGTGACACACACACTATAGGGATTTCAATTTAATTATATATTATGTAGTATAGTAAGATACAACATAGAGCTTGGCTCTTTTAGCAAGCATCCCAAATTATTTTCATCATGCATTACTATATCTCATTGATCTACCTGGCTACAATAAAATTATGTCATATATTAGAGACTGTAGGTTCAGACAAAAAAAAAAAAAAAGTTCAGCAAAAATGACCCTAAAAAAAAGCAAGGCAGCATACAAAGCTGGAGCTGGGTAACACACAGAGACGAGCAAGAGGATGAAATTGTTTAGTGATGAACACTGACAGATATTCTTTCTGCTCAGGGGCGCTAAGTGTCCTTTACATTGTGGAGCCAGTCAGTACTAAGGCTTTACATCATTGTTCTGTTGTTAACAGTAGAATGTTCCTTGAAAACAGGAATTGCCAAGAAGAGTAGCTGCAGAGGAGCAGAAGTGGACAGAGTACACGACTCCATCACTTGAGTCAACGTATAGATACACTTTGTCAATTATTATTCCAATAGAAGTGAATGTGGTTCAGTCAAATTTTTATTTAAGTTAAAGTAAAAGGGTTCTTGCTTTTAAAAATACAATATTCAAAAGTACTTTTGAGTCTTGAATGTTTAATGTTTTTGTCATTTTCTTTTTAATGTCCACACATTGTTGTGTTGTTGCCATGATGCATTTACAGTACATAATGACTCTGAAGCATATATTTCTGATAAGAGTTTAGTCAGTAACATTGGCTAGCTATCTATTATTATGCGTCAGCAGTGGATTCACACAAGACCCAGACCCATTATGTCAATTTGATGGTCAAATCCATGAAATTCCATAAAAAGTCATTGACCAACCATAGCATAACACCTGCAACTACTACAAGCACAGACAACTTCTAAATGAGAATGGTAGGATATTAGAAGGGCAATGAGGCCATGGACCAGACCTACTGACTGTAGAAACCTCAGGGCAAAATAGTACTCAGGGATATTAATTAAACATATGCAGTTTTGAGATTTTTGTGCAATCATTTGATGCAGAGAACACAACATCTGTCGCTGTGAAGCTCAAAAATCACTTCTGATCTTTTATCTAGGCCATCTAATTAACCTTAGTCCTACTTATGAATGTACAGGTTTTATTGCAGTGGTCCAGAAGCTCATAACCCTAACCCACATTATTTTAAACCATTAGCGGTACATATGCCATCAAATCTCTGCAAAAACAAATAGGCTGCATTGTGCTGCTTTACACAGCAGAATCAGGCATGGCAATCAAATCTTTTGTTCAGATACATTTGAAGCAGATGATGCTAAGTGAAAAGCAAATTAAATTTATTATTATTTTTTTTAAAAGGTGACATGGTTACAATTTATTTTATAAAATACCACATACTCTATGTTGCTGCTAAACTGAGTGCACGTACTGTGTGCGTGTATTTCATATTTCAAGTATTTCATATGTAAACCAAAAAAAGAGAAAAGGTATAAATGGTATATAATGCAAATACTGTATGTTTTTATTCCTGAGGCCCTTTCCATGGTTATGTAAAAAAAAATCATAAGGGACACATTGATGGGCAGCCCAGATTTAAAAGGTACAATAAATGTGTTCTTCTTGAATAAAACCTAGCAGACAGAGCAGAGCTTATGGTAAACTGCTTCTCTTTATCTCTGTCTGGTTTTAATTAGGGCATACTTTTCAACTGTGTCCCCCCATATTTGGCAAAGTCCTCTACAAAAGTAGAGTCAGCCTACAAAAGTAGCACCATCCTCAATGATTTTTATTGTCACCAAAACATGTCCCCACCAACCAGGAGAGCTGACACATCTTTTGTGTTTAGGGGCAGGCAAAGCTGTTTTAGTGTCAACATGGCTCTGGAAGCTTCTTGACACCCACTTCTTCATTTCCTTCGTCTTGGAGACCTAAGCATCTCAGAGACACCTGACATTTTGTTCAATTTGTCATACATTCCCCAAACTGTAGCTCAATTCATCTTCTGTATTCGCCAAGACTGGAGTCCTGGGTAGACTCAGTACAAAGCAAGACTTTCAAATAGAAGGAAGCAAAATTACTAAAATGGGAAACATGCTCCCTAGTGACCTGAAACTGCTCCATTAACAGTCCAATTGGGTCATGATTCCACAAGAGCTGGCCAGACCTGTCATCATGTGAAGTGGAAAGAAAGACTACACTTCCTATCTAATCTAATCTATTCTATCTAATGCCCAAAATATTTTGCAGTATTTAAACCACAAAGGACCAAATTGGATATTTAAAAAAAAAATGAATGTTGGGATTATTAAACATTTCTTGTGATTTTTTTTTCTTTTTGTTACAGACTACATTATTTTTGACCTGCTTACAAGGAGGAGTATAGCAATTGGGGTAAACATCTAGCAATGAAGAAGTTGTGTGACTGTACAGGCATGCATGGCATAGGCAGAACAAGGTCAAACAGAAAATCATAAAACTGCACTCAACTGAGCAGTCTGACTGACATTGAATAATTTCTACATCATATTCAACTAGAGACACATCCGAAACTCTCCTCTCCATTCACATCAGCGTCCATCATATCAGGGATTTTATTAATGCTTCTCTGCTATATGCACACTGACTTCTCAACAACTAAGCCAAATCAACAGAATTACTAGGAAAGGTTGGGCATGTCAGTGAAATCCTCCAAACAACCACACAGGCTTAAATTTAAAAGTAATTCAAATTAATTTACTTAAGTAATTTAAAATTTACTTAATTACTTTACATTAGAATAACATAAGAAACAGAAGAAGTAGATGTAATAAAAAGCTGTTACTGTTATTATTATTATTAGTAGTAGTAATAGTACTAGTAGAAGTAGTAGTAGTAGAAGTAGTAGCAGCAGTAGTAGTAATAGGAGTATTAAGTACATAGACCAAAACAATCTAAAAGTTATTCACACTGTACAAAGAAGAGAAAACATCTTAATAACAGAAAGTCAATATACCTAATGTCTCATTGCAGAAGTAAACCACTATTAAAAATGTATTCTTATATTTCTTTTTTAAACAGCCATGACACTGCTATAATTATATAGCAGCGTCTGGTTATGAATTCAATTATAATCTGTCACCTTCTCAAAACAATGGACACAAAAACACACACACACACACACACAAAATCACAAAACCTTCTGTGTTTTAATTAAAAGTTTGTACTGAACAAATTATCCATGTTCTGATCAATAAGCTGACTGTTATCCATCTGTAAATATCAGATCTACTGTAATACAATATACATTAACCTCAACTCATAGTAATCTGTATAAAAATATACTGATGATCTAAAACGTCCATCTGCATCTTCTGTTTCTATAATATACACTCATCTAACACGTTATAATATACACTTATTTAGCACTATACTAATACTGGGTAGGGCCTCACTTTGCTCTCAAAACAGCCTCAATTCTTCATGGCATGTATTCCACAATATGTTGGAAATCTTCCTTTGACACTCTGGTCCATTTTGACATGATTACATCGCACAATTCCCTGGAGATTTTCAGGTGCACTTTCAGGCTGCGAATCTCCCATTCTATCATATTCAAAAGGTGTTTTTAATGGATTCAGATCCAATTAATGGGAAGGCCAATAAGGAATACATTGTCATGTTCATTAAATCAGTTTGAAATGACTTTTGCTTTGGGACATTATCATGCTGGAAGTAGACATTAGAAGATGCATAAACTGTGGCCATGAAGGTATGCACATGCTAAGATGCAATATTCAAATAGGCTGTGGCATTCAAATGCTGATTGATTGATATTAATCCTAGAGTATGCAAATAAATGATTACACGTACACCATTACACTACCTACACCAGCCTGGACTATTGACACAAGGCAGTTGAAGACTATAAAAAGACTAAGTTTTTGCAAGGATTCAACTTCCAGTTTAGGTATGACTGTGCCCATGATGTTCTTAGCTGACAGGAGTGGAGCCCAATGTGGATGTAGCCCATTAACAGACCAGTGACAATTACAGGAGAGCAGCAGTTTCTGAAATACTCAAACCAGCCGATCTGGCACCAACAACAATGTAATGGTTAAAAGTCATGGTTAAGAGATCACATTTTTCCCCAATCTGATGATTGATGTAAACATTAATTGAAGCTTTTGACCTATATCTGCATGATCTTCTATATTGTGCAGCTGACACATTATTGGCTGATTGGATAACTGCATAAATGAGCAGTTGTACAGGTGTTCCTTTTAAAAAGTGATGGTGAGTATTTCTATAATTTGTATAAACAAAATCCTAAACATATAGTATACAGTACATCACTATATTTTGCATTACATTATATGGCCTAAAGTATGAGAACACCTGACCATCATACAAATAAGTGGGCCTTCCCCAAGCTGTTACCAAAAAGTTAAAAGCACACAATTGTCTAGAAAGTCTCTGTGTGCTGTAGCTTTAGGATTTCCTTCACTGGAATTAAAAGGCCTAAACAACAGTGTTCCAGTATGACAATACCACTGTGCACAAAGCAAGGTCCGTAGTGGCTTACCCAAAGCCCTGACCTCAACCCCACTGAACACCTTACTAATACTCTTGTCTCTGAATAGGCAGAAATTCCCACAGCAAAATCTAGTGTAAAGTGGTCTCAAAAGAATGGATGCTGATATAGCAGCAAAGGGAGTACAAAACTTTGAAATGGAATGTTCCACAAGAACAACGATGGTCAGGTTTCCATATACTTTTGGCCATATAGTATATTTTCTTTCCTTATTTGCATTAAACAGGTAAAATTATTTCATTTAATTATGGTGCCAACAGTTTGTTTGTTGTGTTTTTTTTATATGCAACAGATCTGGTAGTCATCACCAGGCTGCCTTCTGACATTTTTAAGTGTCCCTCTCAGAGTAATCACTGATGGTCTATTAACAGTCAAGGGAGCATGTTGTGGTTAGCCTCACATATTGAGATGTGGTGTGGCAAGCCTCATGTGTGAGCTAATACTGTCACCTTTCAATTCTCCAGCAACAGTAAAAGAGAAAGAAAGTGTACCTTGCTACCCAAGAGCCCAGCTGGGCAGGAGCACACTGAGGCCTATGTACAAAATGAAACAGATGTGACACAATGCAGATATTATGGAAGCTGGGATAGCTTGTGAAAACCCAATGTCTACGCATAATTTAATTAGGGAAGCTCCCACAGTCCATCCTTCAGCAAGGTAATTGGTCTTAAAGTTTAGAGGGGTGCCATGAGGTCTAGACTTTAGCGCATGAGAGAATACACACGTGGCAAAGCCCCATGCCAGCATGCTAGGAATAGAGAAAAGAAAGGTGCCTTGAGCTTCAGTGGCAGCTCTGCCTCTTCATCCTCTTCCCAGTATCTTCCATTTATTCACTCATTTGTTGTTTACCCATTGTGGGTGGCTAGAACCAATCCCAGCTTACTTTGGGCAGACTACACCATGGACAGGTCCCCAATATCTTGCAAGGCTAACATAGAAACAATTCACACTCCAATTCACACCTATGTGCAATGTAGAGTAACAGTTGACATAATCCATACGTCTTTGGACTGTGGAGAAAACTGAATTACACAGAGGAAACCAATGCAGGCACGGAGAGAATATGCAATCTCTGTACAGAAAGACCCCTATTACACACAGGGATCTAACCCAGAACATTCTTCCTATGAAGCGACAATGCAAACCACTACTCCAACCTGTTGCCCCCTTCTCCTATTTTCTTCTTAGATAATCTCTGAGGCCAGAGTCCCTGTGCATGAGCTGTATATAGAAACAATATTGCATTAGGGGCGACCTTGGTTTAAAGGTTAGAGAAGCGGGTTTGGGACCAAAACATCACCGGTTCGGTTTCCTGGACTGGCGGGAAGAATGTGTTTGTGGGTGGGGGGAGTGAACAAACAGCACTTGCCCTTCCCTCTACATCCACGGCTGAAGTGCCCTTGAGCAAGGCACCTAACCACCAAGTGCTCTCCAGGCACTGCAGCATGGAGCTGCGCACTGCTCTGTGTATGTGTGCTCACTTCTTACTTGTGTAAGTTTAAGGAAGTAAGTACTCCACCTTTTAGTGTGCTCACAATGTAGGAACTGGAGATGATAGTAGTTCTTAGAACGCTGTTTTGAGGGACTTTTTTAGCTTCTACTTCAGAGTAGGTACTAACTGGTAGGTCACGTGTCTAACAGGTTTGCTCTCCTCAGTGAAGTGCCCACTGAGAAACCTGAAAGAGCTCTGGTTATAGGAGACTCTATCTTAAGGCACGTGAAATTAGCCAGGCCTTTAGGGGCA
>JAQQZR010000398.1:0-14854 GCA_030068235.1 Notoglanidium macrostoma | reverse complement strand
GCAAAGGCTGTGAATACTTATGTACATGTGCTTTCTCAGTTTTTTATTTTTAATAAATTTGCAAAAACCTCAAGTAACTTTTTTCACATTGTCATTATGGGGTGTTGTGTGTAGAATTCTCAGGAAAAAAATGAATTTAATCCATTTTGGAATAAGGCTGTAACATAACAAAATGTGGAAAAAGTGATGTGAATACTTTCCGGATGCACTGTATGCTGTGGATGTGCCTTCTACCTCATCTTAACATGCTTGCTAGCTAGTTCATTAACACCAGCCAAGCAGATGCTCCATGCAGATTTTCTCTTCTTGAATTACTGATGGACTTTAATTTTAATCCTAAGAAGCAAGAGACTCTGTAAAAAAGAGAACAAATTGCAAAAAATAATATAATAAGATGAGAATGCATTGCAGATGACTAAGGGAAATTACCATAATTTACTTAAATACTTCGTCCACACCAGGACAAATTCTGGGTTTGTCTGGGGGAAGGATCACAGTTTACTTTAACATAGAACAATTCCTTTAAAAACCTGGATCAATCGTGCAATTCTGTCAATTCTGTGCACACAGGTTTGCATTCATTCTATTATTGTCTTTCATTTTGGTTATTTGTCTTCAGTCAAGCATTGAAGAGCAGCACTTTTTGAATGCATGGCATGTGTGGGAGTACCTGCAAACAAGGAGCTGTTCTTGTATATATGATAAAGATTTTTCTAGACTTCCAAATATTGTCGATGGATTTTTTTTTTACTTGATCTCAGTAGTTATCTACTGCTTGAGTGCAACCTCTGAATGAAACTGAATGAAAAACCTCATGTGTGAAACTGACCTAAAAGGTTAAGTGACTTATCTCATGGTGTACCACAATTAATAGTGATAGTTGCTGGCTTTGTGAATGTTGGAATGGTTTCTGTCTCAGGGATAGTACTGAGGTGCAAACATTACAGTTTGACAAGCACTGTGTAATTATGTATTATGGAATGTAATAGATATTCCAATATTATGTAATTCACATATATAGCAACATGGACTGTATAAAAATGAGTTTTATACAATTTTTATACAGTCCATGTTGCTGGGGTGATATCATCAAGGATACACAATTTGTACCTTTGTTCATATTCAACCTCAGGTATTTGTAGGTCTGCACCACCTCAATGTCCACCTCATGAATGTGAAGAGGTGGCTTAAACAATCCACCACCATCTCCTTGGTCTTGGTGGTGTTCAGTGCAATGCTGTTCTTGTCGCTCCAGTCACTGAAGGCCTTCATCAGGCCCCTATACTCCCCTTCATCAGGCCCCTATACACCCCTTCCTGCCCCTTCTTGATACACACCACAATAGAAGTATCATCCGAGTACTTCTGAATGCGGCAGAGTTGTATTTAAAGTCTGATGTGTGCAATGCGAACAGGAAGGGAGCCAAAACAATCCCCTGTGGGGCCCCTTTGTAGCTCACCACTGTCCCAGAGACACAGTTCCCTAGCCTGACGAACTGTGGTCTCCCTGTCAGGTAATCTGTGATCCAGGAAACAAAGGAGGGATCCACCCCATCCCTTCAAGCTTGTATCTAAGTATGGGGGGCTGGATGGTGTTGAATGTGCTTGAAAATATCAAAGAACATAATCCTCATGTAACCACCTGGCTCATCCAAATGAGAGTAGGCCTAATGGAGAAACAAGGTTTCTTCCTTTTGCCATCTCAGGGAGTTTTTCCTTGCCGCCGTAGATAGATAGATAGATATATATAGATAAATGTATAGAGTCATAAGTTTATGTTCAGAATTTATATACTTTTGTGAAGCTGCTTTGAGACAATGTCTGTTGTTAAAAGCGCTATACAAATAAAACTGAATTGAATTGAATTGAATTAATGGAGCATGTAGAGGACAGCATCGTCCACTCCTTGTAGGCAAACTGTAGGGGTCCAATGCATATGGCAAGTGTCAAGTGGCTTTTATTGTCATTTCAGCCATATACAGATGATACAGTACACAGTGAAACAAGACAACATTCCTCCAGGACCAACGTGCTACATATAAAACAACACAGAATTACAAATGTGCAACAGAAGACAACATAAAGTGCATGTGTGCAAACATGTGCAAACATCACAAAACACGATAGACTACAAGAAGTTCATGTGTGCAACATGTGCAAACACTGCAGACAGTGCAGGCATCACAAAACAAGACAGTGCAGAACTAATCCAAGTCGTATGTGCAAAAATTGCAGAGGTAGTTAAATGTTTTCAGTGTGTGTGTTTGTGTGTAAGGAGTGTTCAGGAGTCTGATGGCTTGTGGAAAGAAACTGTTACACAGTCAGGCAGTGAGGGCCCGAATGCTCCGGTACCTTTTACCAGATGGCAGGAGGGTAAATAGTGTGTGTGAGGGGTGTGTGGGGTCTTCCACAATGCTGGTGGCTTTGCGGATGCAGCGTGTGTGATGAATGTCTCTGACGGAGGGAAGAGAGACCCTGATGATCTTCTCAGCTGTTCTCACTATCCGCTGCAGGGTCTTGCGGTCCAATATGATGCAGTTTCCATACCAGACAGTGATGCAGCTGCTCAGAATGCTCTCGATAGTCCCTCTGTAGACTCTGGTGAGGATGGGTGGTGGGAGATGGGCTTTCCTCAGTCTTCGCAGGAGTGAAAGAAGGATGTCTAAATCAGCCACGAACATTAAAATTATGCATTGATGAACAAATTATCCCAGTCACTGGTCATTGCCCAAGTCACCAGTAGGCTATGTCCCAGATAAACCATATCTGACTGGATTGAAGGAGTTTGTGCTAGTGACATGAAGTGGTGTGGTCTCAGACTTTGACGTTTACCAGGGGAGAAGCACCTTCCCAGTCAAAAAATGATAAAAATCAATAAATCAATGATTTCAATGAAATCATGAAAATATTTAAATATTTGACATAAAATTCAAACTAACACATATCTGAAAGTTCAATTTTCCAAAATATCTACTGTTTTAAATGAGTGAGAGGAACAACAATGACTCTTCTTTCTGTAAAAAATTGTCTGCATGTTTACCCACAAGGCTTGAATATTTAAGGAAATCAAAGGGAACAGTAATCCCATACTAAGTTACTTTATCTATTTGTTTAAGTCTTACTAATTAACTGACTAATTATATGCTGCTGCTGCTGAGACCATTAAAAGCTTAATGTTTTGCAGTGTTTCCCTTTTTTCCCCCAGGTGTGTGTGTGTGTGTGTGTGTGTGTGTGTGTGTGTGTGTACGCGCGCGAGTAATAATTGTCATAACAGACTAATTTGAGCTTTACTAAACCAAATGCCTTAATTATCCCCATATATGAGGTCCTTAAAATGAAACGCTGCACAATTTTTTATTATAGATAATAAACTAACAATATACATTTAATGACGTTTGAGTCGTCTTCCATTATAAGCTTTTAAATATAACATTAGAAATTTACAAGCTGAAATCAAGTCCTCACGTCTACATTGTGCTACTAAATGACGTGCTAATATGCTAACATGCCGGAAAGCTTAGCGCCGCCTGACTTATCTATAAAGTATATCGGCTATGCAAAAAAGGCACTTGTTTTCAGGTGTCGAAATTTTAGTAAAATATTACAGACACTAAAAGATAATTTGTGTCGCGTTTGCTGCTGTTACTAACACAGATAATATACTTTTAAAAACGGTGCAACAAGTTATGTCAAAATGTGCTGTAATGTCGTGAAATGACGCACATTTAAAAATGTGCAAATCGGGTAAGGGAAGCGGATCGGGTAAACACGGGCACTACTATCGGTTGATGAAAAGGTTTATGTATAAGACGGTCACTGGGTGCCACCTTGTGGTGTGAGAAGACTAGAAACTGCAACTCACATGTAATTACATTTGTAGCAAACGTTGGAAGGTTGTGAAGTAATTTTTGTTTCTGCGGCCGAAAATTTCACACCCGTGAGAAAGTAATACTAATTAACCAGATGTAGTCTATTTGTATTACAAGTGAAAGCGCAAACACATGAATCACAGGTGAATAGTGCTGTGTTCATCGGATAAAGTCGCTGTTTTTAGTAAATTGAGTTCCTTCACGTTCCGTCAGTGAAAACCAGGGTTTACATCATGTCAACATTCTAGAGTCAGTGCCCATAAAGCCATTACTCACATCCACAATAATATTTTATATTTATACTGTCATGCAGCCTGTTGATGAATTTGACTAGCTGAAGGTGTTAGGTAGGCCTGAGGGCTCCTGTGTCACTAAAATCGTCAACTCACAATCACAACAGCTGCTCCCAGCATTTAAAGATGCAATAGAGTTATGTCTTTTTCTACTTATTCACAATCAGCATTTAATTAGAGTATGATTTTGAGAAGAGTTTGATTGTGGTGCAGTTAAGGATGCAGTCACTGCCTTCATGTAAGCACTGAAGTGCAGCAGTAATAGACACTATGCTACACTAGAGAGCATAAATAATAATAACATTTAAATTATTATTATTATTATTATTATTATTAATAATAATAATAATAATAATAGAAGCAGCACTGTCACCTCACAGCAAACATTCAGGTTTCTGTGCAGAGTTTGCATGTTCTCCCCATGAATTCATTGGTTTCTTCCGGGTGATCCAGTTTCCTCCCACAGTCCAATGACATGCGGATTATGTCAGCTGGCTATCCGAATTGTCCATAGGTGAGAAACCAGGTGAGAAAAAATAAGTACACCCTATAATTCATATAGAACCACTTTTAGCAACAACAACTTGAAGTAATTTTTTTTATTGGCCCTAAACCGCCACAACCCCAACAAGGCTGCTGGCCTGATGGAGTTTCCGGAGTGGTTCTGAAACACTGTGCAGGACAGCTGACAGCAGCATTCACCAGCTTGTTCAACATCTCTTTGGAACAGGCTACTGTCCCCACCTGCCTCAAGTCAGCTACTACCATCCTGGTTTCAAAACAAACAGTGGTCAGGTCATTGAACGACTATCACCCGGTGGCTCTGACCCCCGTAGCCCTGAAATTCTTAGAAAGACTCATCTTAACACAAACTAAAAGGAATATTCCCCCTTTACTCGATCAATATCAGTTTGCTTACATAGGTCTGAGTCTACCTTGTGACAGGCTTGGCTTGTGACACTGCTCTGTCACACCTGGAACAGCATGGCACCTATGTTCAGAAGCTGTTTACAGACTACATCTCCATATTCTTTTTGGAGACAAGGAATTATTTCCTTGTCACCCTTCCTTTAAAGTCATACTTATGGCTTCATTTGTTTTCTGACTGTGCTGTCACAAACATTAATCTTTTTAATGTGCTTACAGAGGCCTGTAGGTCACATGATGTAGCTCTTGGGTTTTTCTTTATATCTTTGTGCTTTACATTTTTGCAATACCCTAAACTGTCAGTTGATAAACCTAAACCTAAAGTTGATGAACATCTTTTAAGGACCAGATGATTGTAACTTAGCCCCAGATGAATAAAAACAAAATTGAAGGAGGGTGTATTTTCTTCTTCCCTTGAGCATATATCTGTGATATGGTGGCAGGCTAGCCCACTCTTGACTGTCTGCCCAAGCCCTTGTTTATGCCGAGACCATTACTAGAGCAGTCCTCACCTTCCCCTATGTCATCGCAAAGACCTTGATGGACCTTGATGGCTTAGTAGCATAAATAACATGATTAATATCTGTGAAATTGTATAGAGATTTGAAATGCAAAGAATTGGCTTAATCTCCAGTCCTAGTGTCTGAAAAACTGTACATAGAGAAGGGAAAAAACCCAAACCCAGAAACGTTTACCGGCTGCACGTCAAAGCAACTTGTACACATGATAATGCTGACCCAGAACAGCACATGGCATATAGTAGATATGAAGAGTATTTGTTATAAATATTATCATGCCACAATTTGTTATGCTATTCTGTAACTTGTCTTGTGTAACTTGAGTCTGTGCTTTACCAGCTTAGTGTGTTCTCCAGTTGCTAGATTAGTTTGATACCTTACACTCCACAGTGTCTAGGATAGCTGGAGTGATGATGGTGTTAAGGAGGATCTCTAAGAATGTGCAGTTTCTATTACCCTTGTGCTGCCAAAAGCACCCCAGCCAAGTTACTCTTCCATTGCTCTGGGTTACTGAATAGAATGGAGTGTTTGCTCCATTTCTGTGATGCCAACTGGATATATTGGAGCTAATAGAGCAGGAGTGTGTATGTCTCTCCATCAACTTTTCTGTGCTCAGCCTGAAGTCCAAGGGTCTGTATTTTCTGGAGCATGAAGCCAGCCACCTGCTGTGTGCTGACCTGCTATTTACCACCTGTGAAAGCAGTCTGTGGTTCAGAGACTCCCAGCACAAAAAGTCAAAGAAATGCTTCAAGCATTGCTGTAGCCATGGCTGCTCCAAGCAGCAGATGCTGGTCTCTGCGCTGGAATTAATTAAAGCCTCAATTTTGACAGCAGAGGACATGGCCCAGGAGATAGGAAAGCTCTCCAGTAAGCTAGTGGCATTGTGTCAAGTGTGGTTGGTACTGTCCATACTGGCAGAAATATGAAAAGCCTACCCTCCATAATGGGTTGCTGATTGGGGCTGTTACCAAAGCCAACAGAACAAAGTGGACTGATAACATCACCAATAGATTAGGATACCAAGGGCCAAACCAATGCTCTGACAGGCCTGACAGACCAGGCCACAGGCCAGGTCCGCGCTATGGATTGGGCCCTAAACAGGCTTGAAAGAATTCCAATCAGCTCTGCAATGTATGGCAGTCCCTGCAGTTGGAATGCTTCACAACGAAATATGCAACAGAACCGGAGGTTCTACTCAAGGACTGTTCTTGTTGAATTATGGGACAGAGGATGGAATTTGTTCCTGAATGTCACACCTTTGTTTGCATGTTTTTAGACGTTGTTCATACCACGCAGTAACAAAACCGTTTTATGCCAGTGGATCAACGTGTACATTCCCCAGATACTACAAAGCAAAGTTTTTGCCTCCTAGTGGTGTGACCAAAATGATCTCCCACCAGACACATTCCCAGCAGGCCATAGTAGGCCACATTGGTTAATTATGACCTTGTGGCAGATAGTATCCAGGTATTAAATGCCATGCCTGATGACTAGAAGAGTTGAGATAGAATGCTAGTTACTGAGGTACTGTTTAATATAGGGCTGCAGGGTTGCCCCAAACACCCTAATGTTTTACAGGATTTAAATTTACAACTGAGAAATGGGATTCACCTTCCCCGTCACTGGCATAATTTTCCAATCTAGCAATAGAAGAGATCCTGCAAGTCATCTCATCGTATAACCTTATCACCTGCCCAATGGATAAAATGCCTTCCACAATGCTCCAAACCATGTCTCAAGACCTTCTCTCCTTCATCACCACAATCAAAAGCTCCATAACATCTGGTCATGTACCAGCAGCTTTCAAAAGAGCCAGGGTTATTCCCATCCTGAAGACACCCACTTTGGACTCCTCAGATATCAGCAACTACCAACTGTTATCACTTCTCTGTTTTCTTTCTAAAAGCCTTGAACACTGTCTAGTTAGCTGTCCCTCTATCTCTCACAGAAGAAATCTCCAGATCCTAATCAGTCTGGCTTCAAAGTAGCACATTCCACAGAGACAGCTCTTTTGTTTGTCACTGAGAAGCTACATGCTGCTAGATCATCCAAACTGTCATCAGTCCTCATCCTCCTTGACATTGCAGCAGTGTTTGACACAGTTAACTTGCTTCCTACCTAGAAGTTCAGTCATATTAGGTGATGTAGAAGGGATCCGCATCTGCACCATGCACACTCTCCACTGGTATCCCTCAAGGCCCAGTACTTGGTCCTCTTCCGTTCTCCCACAGTCTATACTATCTCTTGGTGAGGTCAAATTGCTTCTCATACCACTTCTACAGTTCCCTCCAAAAGTATTGGAACAGCAAGGCTAATAAATTTTTTTTTGCTGTGCACTGAAGACATTTGGGTGTGAGATAAAAAGATGATAAGAGTATGAGAAAAGAGGGATATGCAACCAAATATTAAGTATTTTTCATTTTAATTTAGTTGAAAACATTCTGTTCCAATACTTTATATTACTTGAAAACTGGGTGTTTGATACAAAATGCATTATATTATATGTTAACATAGCTAGATGGAAATACCAGGGAATAAAAGCTGAATCATTGATCTCTTTTCTCATATTCATCTTTTGATCTCACACACAAATGTCTTCAGTGCACATCGAATCAAATTAATTGGCCTTGCTGTTCCAATACGTTTGCCAAGAAGCAATAAGGTACAAATAACAGAAATTTAGAAATTAATAAGAAGCTGTTTTTGGAATGCATTTTGTTTATTAGCTGATATTAAACTGATACCACACAAAGCTTTGCTTATTGAGTTTTAAAGGGAACGATGGAAATAGTGTAACGTTTTAGTAAAAGGTTTAGAGTAATAATTGCAGTAAAGGGGCTCTATATTAAGACATATAGCAAGATTGACATTGTCATTGAGTACTGTAAATGTCATTAATTGAGCATCAAAAAGGTTTGTGGTCATATGTAAAATGGTTATTAAAGCTAACAGTTAATTCTTTGCTAAGTGGATCCCGTTGACATCCAAAAAATAGTGTGTATCATAGTTTTTCTAACCATAACCCTAGAACTTTATTATTAACTGTACTGATCATATAGTCATTTTTGAGAATTTCGCTCTTCTGTCCTACCTGATCTCATTAGGTAAATTAGAAAGTCTTTCTTGAACTTTTTCTAGGTATGCCCATATACTGCTCTCCAGGACTGATATTGAGATGCCCTTTTCTAAGCAGTAAATCATATAAAATTCAGTTACTGACAGGACTTATTCATTGTTAAGATAACATCTTAGCAGAGGACTATGTGAAACACTGCCATCTAGTGGTGGAAATGACATGAAACTTTGTTAACAGGTAGTGCTCTTTCCAGCTACTTTGGTAAGTGAAATAAGCCAAATTGGACCAATGTTGGCGCTAGAACACAAGTTTTTGGTCAATATCTCATGAACTGTAAGTCCTAAAAACAAAATTCTTGTTGCCACTGATTCCTTTGGGTCCCTCACACAAAAGAGCCTCAAGAACCAGTTATGTCTGACCAGTTAGATTGTTTACTAATTTGCATAATATGCAAAACATACATTTGTGAACTAGATTTTTGGTCTTTACAAATTTGGTGTCAAACTACTCTGCAGAGTAGGAAACTGATAATTGTCAAAAGCATGTTGACATTTGTAAACAATATGGCTGCCACTTATAATCAATACTAACGAGGTAGAGCCTTATTTACTCATACACAAACTCATGAGTGCTTGCATGGATTTGCATGAAACTTCAAAGGCGTATACATATGAGGTAATATGCAAAGTTTTGGTACGTGGTAAGGGGCAGAGCCTTCAAGATGGAATATATGGTATTTTGCATTTATGTGCTAATCTGTAAGTAGATTTTTGATGATGACCTAATTAACTAAAACCATGGCCATTATTGGCCATTCAGCAGGCATTTGACAGGTTTAACACTGAGCTATCATCATTAAGGTTCAGGTATTGACTCACTAGTAACTGATGCAATCCCACTTTAATTGGCCACTGGAGGTGCTATTTGTATTTTTCCACACAAAAACAAGCTTTATACAACAAGCTTCTATAGTTTGATTATATTATTGAAAATGACCTCTTGGACTATTTAGCCACACCCAGGATGGCATGGTCGTGCAGTGGTTAGCGATGGATGGAATACCTTTGCAAATCCTTTGTTTGCAAACTATTATCAGAAACATGCTGTTTTCTCAATCCTATTGAGAAACATAATTTACTCCAATATCTGTAACTTACGATTGCTTGAATGGATATGTACCAAACTTGAAAGGTTTACACAAGGCAAGAATCTGAGGTCTTAAACCTAAACATAAAGTTTGGGGTGTGGTCATTCCCAGAGGGTAGAACTATGGTGATATAACTGTTTCTCAGGAAGTTGAATCAAGCTGAAATTTGGTGTGCTACAACTATGTGCTCATCTGAAAGTGGATTTCTGATGATGACCTAATTATTTAAAAAAACATGGCTGCCATCAGGCAATCAGATTTGCTGCATCTGTTAATACAGATCTCTTAATCTGTAAGTGTAAGAGTGTGAACCTTACTAATTATCAAAAAATTGTTGAACGTTGTAAACCATATGGCCACCACATGCTAATCAACCCAAGTAGTAGGGAGCTTACAAAAAAATTTACAAAATTTGAAATGCATGTATGTCAAAGGATTGTGAGGTGATGTGCAAATTTTGGAACATAACCATTAAAAAGGGGGGCAGAGTTTGGACCGACTGAGCCATACAAAATTAACTTTTCAAACATTCACCCACTCAAATTTGTGACAATTTACATATGTGAAACTTTTTGCAAAGTAGCCCGTTTGGCCTTCAAATAAATTGGTGTCAAACTACTCAGGAGAATGTAAACCTCAATAAGTAACAAAAGCCTGATATTTATAAAAAAAATATGGCAGTTGCATGCTAGAACTTCTATAAGGTTGAGCCTAATTTAGTCAAACCACTTTAACGCATAATTAGTTGCATGGATTTGCACAAAACCTACACACATAACAATACACATTAAAAAAAAAAAAGTTAAATGCCAATGTCTATGGCTTGAGTCTTATAGTCACATTGTTGACTTAAGAATATTGATTGCACTTGAGATGAAGGATTTCTTAAAAACATTTTAAGTTGCCAGAGGGACTCTATAGCACCTCCCAGAGTTCAGAGGCTCAAACTGCTTGAAGAGAGGATGGGAGCAATCTGCCAGGATAATGGCTATCTTCCTCATCCTTTCTGTGCCTTACTTGCCATTTGTACAGTTCTTAAAGTTTATTCTGTAATCTGCAATTTAGGTGACCATAGCAGGCAGGAAGATATAAAGTTAAAACAACCTCCACAATAGTTTTCTACACTAGTTCCAATATCTGCTGACTAACACCAAGACCACTGAGTTTTCTAAGAAGATAGCCATTGCGAGCATCTCTTGAAAATATACTCTGTATTTTCAGAGAAGCTTACTTGGGAGTCCATAAGTGTAACAAGATATTCACTAAGCTTTAGACTAGATATTTACTAAACTAAGTTTCCCACAGTTTCAGTGTGTTGGCTACCAAGCGAAACTGGCTCTGTTTTCAGATCTTGTTTTCTGTAGATAATTAGTTCTTTTGTTTTGGCAACAAAAGAACTAATTATATGTACAAAACAAGATCTTCACTATCTTAATATGAAAATCCTCAGGTGTGTATGAACCTCAGTAATGATCAAAAACGTCTTGACATTTCTAAACAATATTACCACCATACCTCATAAATACACAAAAAATTGCCTTTTGGACCATTCAGCCACAAGCATTAAAATGTAGGAAAATTTGCATATACTAAATTTATTTTCACAAACTAGATCAAGTTTTTTTTTGGTCCTATGTTCCCAAAAATTGGTGTCAAGTTACCCAGCAGAGTCTAATATTCAAGAATGATCAAAAAACTTGCGAACAGCAAGTGAGGCAGAGCTTGATTTATTAAAATGACCATAACTGAGGAGTGGTTCCTCCTGGATCCACTGGATCCTATGGAGCCACGTGAAACTTGAAAGGCATCTTCTGGGCAGTGTAAAAGTTTGTTGTTTAACTGTTTCTCAGGAACCAAAAGTCTTATTGTGCTGTATATTTATGTTCTAATTTCTTCTGCTAATCTGTAACTGAATTTGTATTTCTATTGGGTTACTTCAAAAATATGGCCACCTTCAGCCAAATGGCTTTTGGCAACATTTAATGTAATTTCATACTTATTAAATTATGTTTGTCATGGAATCATTATAGTTTTATGTAATTGGGAAGACCTGGCCTCTGTTTCACTGTTTTATGAACGTGCTTGGAAGCCGATAATCACTGCTTGTGGCTAGTCAGTGTAGTTATCATATGTGGAATATATATTTAGCATAGAAGTTTTTGCCAGATTTTGTTAAAATTTCAATTGTGATACTTTCCCACTGTAGTTAAATGGTCCCTTTTAAAAACATAATCTCTTCAAAATGTGTTTCCAAGATAGATGTTTTTGTGTTTTAATGAATACACAATCTAAAATTATAGTCCATGTTTACAGTCCAGTTTATATGCATATATACTGGAAACATTTTCATGTAGTTCATCTTGCTACTAATAGAGGGAGACAAATGCTGCATATTACCAAACCACACAGATTAGTATGTCTAAATATCAAAGAACCAATGTTGTAGTTACATGCTAGTTAACACACAGCATGTCAAGTGCAGTTTTGAGTGCACTATTGGTGATTATTGATGACTCACTATTGCTCAGTACTTACTGAGGTATTATGAAAATGTTTTAATGTGCACATCATTATGACTCACAGCTAGTGAATATCAGATAAAAGAGTAAAACTTCTCAACCAGAGTCCTACCACTACAGTCATGCCAGCCATGGTAGAAACTGAAGTGTGTATATGTACACGGTGTTAAGGTAACCACCAGTCACTTGGGAGGAAAAAATCTACCACTCATCTATTTTTATTAAATGTAAACACTAGAAAAGTTTACATTCACACTTTCTTATTATTTACTGTATGCAACATCTTTTTCCTAGAATAGAATATTTGTTTTGCATTTTGTTCAATGAAAAAAAATCTATTTTAATCTAAATATAATATACAAATTTATAGCTCTCAGTTTCCTAATTTAAAATAAATAAAATAAAACATGTACTTTTTATAAGAGCTCTACTCTATTATGTCTCCTTCAGCAAGTGATGAAGTCATTATGTTTTCTGGTTGTCTATTTGTCTGTCTGAGACTTTTGCTAGCACAATATCTCAAGAAGATGCTTAAATGCTTGAAAATAAATTGATATGGATTTATCATTGTATTATTATAATAATAATACTTATCATCTTAGAGCCAGCAGATGAACCAATTAGAGTTTGGAATTGATCCAGACAGGGTTAAGATCACAACAAGGTCAAATGTTTGAAATGGTTTTTCTTCAATAGTTTCCTTCATGTTTGAAATATATTTTAAGGGTATACAAATTAGTAACAAGAAGGACTAGACTTGTTGGTGGCAGAGGCATCCCTGTGGACGCTATTAATATTGTGTTCAACTTGTTCTTTTATATGAAATCAGTCCACATTGACAATTAAAAAAGCAAGTAAATGTACAGAAAATGCTCTGTAAAAATAGTGGTATTTCCATTTTGAGGCTGATAAAAAGCTAAGGCTGAATTTAGAGGCTGTTCCTGAGTTTGTTAAACATAGCTAGAATGTTAAGATACCTAGAAAATAGTGTGGAGAACAAACTATAATATTGACTTTTATTTTTTTTTTTTTTTATCTAATCTGAGCATTGTTTTTCTCAAAACTGTCAAGAAAATTTGCTATAAACCAGATAATGCTAGCACATTACCTAAAACTCTGACCAAAATAATAATAAAAAAAAAAGATTAAGATTTCTTATCATCAAAAGATAAGAAAAAAAGATCTTGTCCAATGTGAATTTTAGTGACTGAGATGCAAAACTCACTCATCAACATGTCTCATTAATCTATACAGTACTAACACTGGTAACTGAATTGACACCAGCTCTATCCTATAAATAGAAGTCATTAGCAATTAACCTAGTAGTGGATTGTATGTAAAAGCACCATATAACGAAGTAATAGTATGAATAGCATTAAATGACATGGTTGCTGTTATAAATTGTTCAGCATTTCTGGATGGCAGTCTTAGTAGTGAATCAAATGTATCAAAACAAGTTCAATTCACTTCAATGGGTAGTTCAAAAGAATTAAATCATTAATAAATCTTGAAACTTATTATTAATTAGATGCAGTATACATGCCTAAAATTCTCTATAAAACTGATTTGGGCAAGTAGGGGGCGACATTGTAAAGAAAAGATTAAATAAATACTGGATTGGTGTGAATTTTCTCAACTGTATGACAAGAGCCACGATTGTAAAATGGCAGCTTTTTTTTGTGCTTTTTAGGTAGTCCCTGATAATAACTATAATACCCTATAATCTTACCTTAAGTGGCCTGATTAATGTAAGATGAACCTGATCTCATTTGAATTTTACAAGAATTGAAGTGATCAAGGGCTATATTGATTGGATTATATTGAATTTCATAAGAACAAGCTCAAACCACACCCTTATCCATGCAGTTAGACCAAATTTGTGTGTGTGTGTGTGTGTGTGTGTGTGTGTGTGTGTGTGTGTGGCTACCCACATCATGGGTATTTGTTGTACTGTGGTGTACTGTTTATTCTACAGAACCTGCAATTTTGTTGTTGTCTTTCATGTTGTACTGTTTGTTCTCAGAACCATGTATTGTATTGAAGGCTATAGTTTGTATACCTTTGTCTTGTTTACAGCACTATGATTCTGGAGGCACAATCAGCCACTTATTCAACTGTAATATGTATGTGAATGTGATGACAGTAAAACGGACCCATATGTGCTCTTAGTCCTTATTTGAAACTTAAGAATAGATAAGAAAAGGTCAGCTCATAATTTCTACTTTTTGTATTTTAAAACTTTGTCAGGGGTTATATACATACAAAAAACATCATATTCAAGTATGTAGTATACAAAGGCTTAAAATATTTGCACAGACAACTCACTTGGATAGAAAAAAATGCTTGAGTACCTGATGTGAAAGTCCTTGAGTTCACACTAATTTTAATATGTACAGTTGTAACAACTCATTTTACAAAAAGGGGTATGAGAAAATCCTGAATTCTACAAAAACCCCAAATACCCAATTCCCCTGTCTCAGCCTGAAAGCATGAAGACAAAAAGCAA
>JAQQZR010000397.1:0-14858 GCA_030068235.1 Notoglanidium macrostoma | reverse complement strand
GGCACCCTGGGTGACCCGGGGATCGAACCCAGGACCTTCTTGCTGTGAGGCGACAGTGCTAACCACCGCACCACCTGTGATGATGCTTTTAATGATTACAACTCCTTTAGGAGAGCATGGACTACTCCAACTGAATGTTAATATTGTTTAAAGATTGCCTAAAGCATTTCCAGTGGTTGTGTGACATATTTGAGGGTATTTCTTTACTAAGTGAAAACACAATCATTACAAAAGCTGTCAAACTCAGGAGCCTGAAAGATGTTGAGTTTAGGACTAGTGCTTTAGAAATGTCATTTCTTATAAAATATTAGCAAACAGCAATGCCTCATCTTTTGAGGTCACCAACTGTCCAAACGTACAATTATACTCCACCTTAAGGCTAAAATAAACTGATTTGGAAAGTTTACCAAACTAAAACGAACTACAAATGTATGCACCTGGAGTTCGCTCCTGGAAAAGCATTCTGTGGTCATAAGAGAAAAACAAGAGGTCAAGACTAGCTTGATGTGTAGAATGAGAAATGATTATACAGAAAAGAGCCTAATGATTCATAAATATAAGAGGGCCAATAAGTATAATACGTATGGATTTGTTAAAAATAGTGTTTTTTTCTTTGATTGTAAGGGTTTATTTATTTTTCTTAGACTCAAATTATGTCAAAGGTTTGAGGTAAGATTTCCTACATGTTGTTAGTATGGGATTTAGCTAATTAACCACAGAAACATTTTTTCCTAATCTTTTTTACCCATCTTTGCCAAAGTTTTCAATAATTCTGAAACTGTATAAGAAAGCTTTGAATAATAAAGCTCTGACTGTATGAAGCTCAGCTTCAAAACCTCTCTAACTAAATAGTGTCTTGTATTTTACACCTTTCCTTTATGCCAGAAAGCTTCTCTTTCTGGAATGATTCACTTTCAATAAGGCTGGTGATGACTTTAAAAAATTGATTGCGTTATCTGCCTTTTTTGACTGATGCTCTCACCTCTCGGTACAGATTGTTCATTTTGACTTTGATTTCACCAGATGATTGCTCGATTTTTAACATCGTCACTCCAGCCGGCTCCTGCTGTATAACTTTGTAGGCAATCTTTGAATGTAGTGTCTCTTTCTGGTCCGCATCAGTAGCTGTGATTGTAATTACATCGGTGTCTAGGAGAAAGAGTATTAACGATTAAACTGAAACACATGAGATTTATTCATTGAACTATATTGTGGACTGTATTCCTCTTTTTCCAAATACAAAATAAAATTGTGTAAAATTGGGCTGGGCAATATTATGATGAAATACCGATTTTGTGATAAATGAAACCAGAATATTTTACTGATATGGGCATTAATAACACTTCACAACCCCATTGCTATGTTCCTATAATAGCACACAGCCTCTGTTATTCATTACTTATTGCACAAAATGTACAAATTCAAAAATCACAAAACGTCAGATATATTAAAATGAAAAAAGCAATAAAATAAAACGTAAAAAGGTCCACGTACTTTCATCACTGAGCTCGTCAACAGAACCAATCATCTGAATATTAAACACAGGGGCATTGTCATTCTGGTCTTCAACTACGATTTTCAGATTGAGGTCCCTTTCAGCAAGTTTTCCATCTTTTAGCCTAGCTCTCCCTTTGAGCTAAATGACAACACACACACACACACACACACGCACGCACACAAAGAGAGAGCATACATATAAATACTAAACACTTGCTAGCATTCTGTAACGCATATGATCCTGATGTTTCAGTATCTGTTTAAACTGTTTCAGACAACATGTGCTCAGTTTGTATTTTGAGCAAATTCTAATGCTGTATAATGCAAGACATTCAGACCTTTGTCAGACATGTGTTGCAGGTGCTTTCTAAAGAATAACTGTGGAAATTATGCAAATTAGGGTGAGGATACAAAATATGTAAACTAGGGTTTTAGGATCACTATTCATTCTGTGGTAGTTTAATTCAATTTATCAAACTGATTCTTTTAAATAATGTTTTAAATCATTTGCCCAAATCTAATATGACAAAACTTTGCCTCAGCTGCACCACATAATTCTAGGTTAGGTATGTGTATATAATCTCTTACAATAGCTATGCACAGCTTAGTTGCATTCATGGTTTGTACTGTGGGTTGTTTAATTATTTTTTAAGGCCTAACTAACAGTGTAGCGGATTAAATACATCCACTGCACACCCTTATCACTTTTGAAGTGTATTGCATTTCAAAAGTGTATTTATCAAGCAGGTAACATGGTAGGATCATTCCCACCTGACAGCTGCACGGTCTGCTTTGATTCTGAGTTCAGATTACTGTCTGTGTGATGTTTTTCCTGTTCTTCCCATGTCCATATGGGTTTCATCTAGGTTCTCCATTTCCTCCCTTCTACCATCTCCCAAAAACATGCTGGTAGATGAATTGGTTACAGTAAGTTCATGTAAGTTGGGTTACTGCAAGTTTAATATCAGCTATTCAGTTGTATTAATTTGCACATGTAACCAAAGTTCCAGAAGTTATTTTCTGGCTGTAGTAAAACACATGGCAAATGCAAATTTAATGCATTTACATTTATGGAATTTGGCATATGCCTTTATCAAAAGCAACTTAGATTTATCTCATTTATACAACTGAGTAGTTGAGGGTTAAGGGTCATGCTCAGGGTCCCAGGAGTGGCAAATTGGCAGTACTGGGATTTGCACTTATGACCTTCTGACACCTTAACCACTGAGTTACCACTGCCCACATGCAATCTGTCAAAAAGAAAAGACAATCAGAGTCCACCTTCTTCTGTTCAACTTGCACCACAGAAACTATGATTGATCCTTATGATTGCATATGCTTTTCTTAAATAATTAAAGACCACAAAGATTTGGTTGAAAATAATAATAATAAATAATAATGATGATGATGATAATAATAATAATAATAATAATAATAATAATAATAATAATAATAATAAATAGATCTGCATTTCCTGAAGGAAATACTAGTGTTTGCAAAGAAAAGAGGCAACCGCTCCAGAGCTCCCTCCAGTGGTGACAAAGGAGGCTACTGCTCCAGAGCCCACTCCAGTGGCAAGAAAGGAGACAAGAGTCCCCTCCAGTGGTGGAAAAGAAGGCCGAAAGGGAGGCTACTGCTCCGGAACCCATATCAAAGCCCAAGTCCAGGTCCAGGCGGAGGTCTAAGAGAAAGTCCAAGTCTGAGTCCAAGTCAAGCTCCGGGCCCGCGCCAGAGTCCAAGCCAAGGTCCAAGTCTGTACTAAATCCAAGTTCAAGTCTATGTCAGTTCCTAGTCCCGCACCTGTTCAAGTCAAAGTCGCTCACAAAGTGACTGTCCACTTCATGGCCACAGAGGCTGCTCATGTCAAGGAGACTGTTCACGTACACGTCTCGGCACCTGTTCCCGTACTCGTCACTGTTCCAAAACACATCCCAGAACCTGTTCCAGTAAGAGCACAAGTTACAAAAACTGTTCTAGTGAGAGCACAAGTCAGAGAACCTGTTCCAGCACCCGTCACTGTTCCAGTACTCATCACAAAGCCTGTTCCAGTACAAGTCACTGTTCCAGTACACATCCTAGAACCTGTTCCTATGAAAGCACAAATTACAGAGATCATTCTAGCGAGAGTGCAAGCCAGAGAGCCTGTTTCAGTACTCGTCACCAAGCCTGTTTCTGTACCAATCACAGTCACAGTACATGTAACAGAGCCTGATCCTCTCCCAGTCACAGAGTGTGCTATAGCTACAGCAAACGTCACAGAGTCTGTTACAGTAAAAACCCCAATCACAGCTCAATCCACTGAGCCCGCTCCAGTTCCAGTAACAGTCACAGAGCCCGCTCCGTCTCCTGTTCCAGTTCATGTTCCAGTGATGGTTACAGTTCAAGCCACAAAACCTGATCATGTTCCCGTTGAAGTGACACTCACAGAGCCTGTTTCTGTCACAGCTCCAGTCACTGAGCCAGTTCCTGTCACAGATGCAGCGCAAGTCACAGAGCCAGTTCCTGTCACAGATGCTGCTCAAGCTACAGATGCTGCTCAAGCTACAGATGCAGCTCAAGTCTCAGATGCTGCTCAAGTCACAGAGCCAGTTCCTGGCACAGTCGCACTCACAGCCCAAGCTACAGATGCAGCCCAAGACACAGACTCCGCTCCTGTCATGGCTCCAGTCCAAGTCACAGAGTCCGGTCTAGTCACGGCTCCAGTACAAGTCACAGAGTCCGTTCCAGTCACGGCTCCAGTCTAAGTCACAGAGCCAGTTCCTGTCACAGAGCCAGTTCCTGTCATTGATGCAGCTCAAGTCACAGAGCCAGTTCGTTTCACAGATGCTGCTCAAGCTACAGATGCAGCTCAAGTCACAGACCCAGTTCCAGTCACAGAGCCTGCCGTTGTTCCAGTCATGGAGCCTGCCACTGTTCCAGTCCCGGAGCCTGGCGCTGTTCCAGTCATGGAGCCTGCCACTGTTCCAGTCCCGAAGCCTGCCGCTGTTCCAGTCACGGAGACTGCCGCTGTTCCAGTCACGGAGTCTGCCCCTGTTCCAGTCACAGAGCCTGCTCCTGTTCCAGTCCTGCCTGAGTTCCTGCCCGAGTTCCTGCCAAAATTCTGCGTGGAGGTTCCCGGTGATGTGCCTGAGCCTATGGGCCCAGGACCCCCGCGGGAAGACCTCGTTGGGTGCTCCGGGAGTAGCGCCTTTGGGGGGGGGTTCTGTCATGATTCTGCCCCTCGCTCCAAGTGCGGCAGGCATTATGGACTTGGCCGCTCGCATCGCGCTTTCATTATCTCAATCACGCGTAGCACGGAAGCGCACACTTCCGCATTGAGGCACAAACCTCTAAGGACTACAGTTCACATGAGCACCTGCTCCCAGCCAATGGGCCAATTGGCAGAGACAGGTGCATTTCATCAATGGACTAATCATGCCGTGTTTATAAGGACTGCCGTTTGCGCTTCCAGTTTGCAAAGCTTTAGTTTAGCCGTGGACGCTATTGCCAAGCCTACATACCCATGTTTGTGTTTCTTGTATTTTGGACTCTGCCTGTTATTTTGACCACAGTGTTTTTGGATATTCTCTGATATACTGTTTGCTGATTGCTCAACCTTGTTTATGTTTTGGATGATTCTACTGCTTGCCGTTTTTGTACCTCTGCCTGCCTCATGTGTTTAAATAAACACTATGAGTTTTGCACTACCGTCTCCTCACCTGCGCATGTGTCCAGCTACACCTCGCAGACGTGACAGCTTGCAAAGCAAAGTAATAACAAATAATAAATAATAAGTAAGTAAAAGTAAAAATAAAAAAGTTAAAAAAGTTAATAAAAATAATAAACTCAAAATGCAATTTAACTTTAAATAGTATAATGACTTGAGCGTGAAGATCAATGCTGCTTCCAAGAAATCAAACTAATGTCAACTCCAATCTAATAATAATAATGTTACTACAGATGTGATCTGTGAAAGGTGAGGAAACACGCACATATGGAAAAAATTTAAAACTCCACACAGACAGTACCCCAAGCTCAGAAATAAACTGGGGACCTTGGACATGTGAAGTGAATATACTACCTACTGCACCACCGTGCTGCCCTATTATTACAAGAAATTAATAAATATCTGTCACAAGCAAGGAGACAGACTCAGATGCAGATGTGATTCTGTTCTTTACTATACAGTGAAGCAGGTAAGCAAATCTGAAACAACAGGCACAGTTCAGAGTCTTGAAACAGGCACATGGTCGAGCAATCAGCAGACACATGACAGGCAAGCACAATAATCAGAATCAGGTACTCAAAACAGGTCATTACCAATCATAGCAGGCACTTAGAAAATGGTCTGGCAAGGTAAGACAGAAATGTATTGAGCAATTGCTTCACAACCGGAATAGGAATGCAGAGTCCTTATAGGTGTGTTCTACCTGCCTGTTTGACTGGGGATGGTAGCTGGGTAAGAGACTAAAGGAAACTCCTAGTTTATCCATACACCTCAACCACACATGGGATGTGACTTGGACTCCTAAATCACTAACTATGTCTTCTGGGGCACCATAATAATGGGGCACAGGATGACAGTGTTACTGTGGGTCAGTGAGGAAAACCAGTGCTATACGGGACCAGAGACATTGTGACTTCAACAGAGGCATGAGTTTCCCTGCAGGAAAAGGTCTGGGAAGGTATGCACAGGATATTATGCACATGATAAAAACACATTTATGAATATCAGTCCTCATGCTGGACCACCAGTAAATAGCATGGAAAACCTCTTGGGTTCTGAGCATACCTGGATGCCTGGTGGCAGGAGCAGAGTGGGCCCAGAGCCCATATGGAATTACTGTGTACTCATAGTGCCCTCACAATTTGTTGTCTCTGAAAATAGCCTTCCATTTATCTCTTGCATGCAAGCACAACAGGTTCTAGTCCAACTTGTGAATATGCATGCAGAGTGGAGCTGCTCAAGAGCGAATGGGACAAGGATATTTCACTGAGTTCTGGTTCAAACCCTAATAATCAATACACAGCTGCAGTCTACCCCCTTTTTATCAACCCAGATGAGGCTGGTGAAGTGGGGGTCACTTCTGTGCTGTTGGAGTACCTTTCGAACATATTCTTCTTTGACTTTCTGTTCTGCAAAGACAGGGAATACGCATGGCTGTATTCTGTGTGTATGAGGGGTGCTGGTCAGGGCTTTCGATAGACATGATGGCTAGTGCGAGACAGGGGCGTATGAGGCAGTGTTGGGTACAGTACTCCGACCACTTGGCAATTTCCTTTGTTGGCCATGATATCTGTGGGGTATGAAGCGGCAACAATGGGAGGCCCATTATTAGAGGTTGCTTGGGTGTGCTGGTGACATATAGAGGCGTGATTTCCCAGTGCATGCCTCTTACTTGGAGGTGCATGGGAAAAGTGCTTTGAGAAATGATGCCTGTGCCAATGGGACCCCTGTCAATAGTACTGATGTTCAAGGGTTGTGACAAGGTGTCAGAGAAAACTTGAGCCAGAGGGCAGTGTCTTTATCTATGAGGCTAGCTACTGAGTCAGAATCAATTTATGCTGAAAGGACAGACAGAGTGCATGACCAAGCCTTTCAACGTGAATGGCTGTAGTGAACGTAACGGGTGTGCTTGGAGTGGGGGTGGCTCTTTACCATGCAGAACAGTTGCCTTTGGCATGACCAGTCTCCCGACAGTAAAAGTAGAGCTTCTCTCAACACCCCCAACCCCTCCCCACTCACAGGTTGATGAGTGAATCAAGGGTGATTTCATCATCCCACATGCCAACTCATTGAGGATTACCTTAACTGAAGGTAGCCTTCAGTGATGGTTCATTCTGTAGGGGCTTTGAATCTGCTGCAGCCATGTGAATGCTAAAGCAAACTGTCTGGTAAAGCAAGGCAGACTCAGATAAAGATGCGATTCAGTTCGTTACTACACAGCAGGCAAACAAATCCAAAACAACAGGGACAGTTCAGAGTCATGAAACATGCACAGGGTTGAATGATCATCAAACAGAATATTACAGGCAAACAAAAATAATCAGAATTGTGTACCCAATATAGTGCTCAAAATAATGATAGCAGGCAATTAGAAAATGGCTTGGCAAGATCAGACAGAAATATGCCAAGTGATTGTTTCACAACCAAAGTGTGTATGCAGACTCCTTGTATAGATTCTGGTGTGTGTAATGACAGGCAGGTGTAAGCAAACAGAAGGTGAATACTAGAGCATTGGAAATCTGAGTCTGTGTCAGTTAGGATTGTAGTCCGTGAATGTTCATGGGAAGTAGAATTCATGGGTGAGTCTGGAGTAGATGTAACAGTATCTTTTTACGAAACATTTGAATTACATTCAATAATTCAATAAATATCACTACCATCATTATCATTATAAAAAATGTGATATTACTTGAGGGTGATGTTGCACACAGCAATGCAGAGGACACACTCACTTCATAAGAAGCAACTGTCTCTCTGTCCTAGATTCCATGGATCTTGACCCGGCCATTTTTACTGCCTACGCTGAATAATCCCTCGTCCACTGCAGCTCCTATTAGAGAATATTCAATATCCGTTCTGGTCTCTTCATCTGATCGGATCTGAAATCAAACACATACAATTTCATATATACATGAGTGTAACATCTTTTAACCGTTACAAGTTGCAGGTGTCAAAGCATTTCACTGACTTGTTATTCCTGTTCATAACTGTATTTATACCACAGTGCTATCGAATCCTTAATGCTGATTGGTCAGAATACTGATAAATTTTTAGAGCAACTGAATGCAGGCTGAAAGAGATAGCAACAGCACAATTAAGCAATGGCATCACAATATAATATCAACAGCAGAATGAAAACCTAATAATTAACATGTTTTAAAAAATTGTTTTTGTTCAGCAATGAAAAATACTCATATGTTGACGTTTCCTGTTGTGAAATTAACATTTATGGGAAGAGTCTTGCTGACATGGGGACTGCCTTCAGGAAAGAGGAGTTTGCACTTTGCCATTTCTTACATAAACAACATAAAGAGTTGCATTTTTTGCAATTGAAAAAAGCTAATCTAATGATGGAGAAACTGTTTCTGGTTTTTATAACCTAAATGATGATGGGTATTAAGTTGTTTTTTGGGAATTCCACAACATTGATAGTAAGTAAAAACACATAAAAAGTAATTTGTGTCATTCTTTAATAAATAAATAAAATTAATTGTTAGGCAAATTGCTGGTATAAAAGGAATAAAATACTTCAGGACATGTTGTTATGGGAATATAATCAACCATCCACCATCTCATTGTTGGTCATCTTCCAACATTCATGGGAAAAAGAAAGTACACCCTCAGTTCTATGTTTTTCTTTATCAGGTTCTTTATCACCACCTGGTGGTTGGTGGTGGTTCTCACCAACTACTGTAAACAAACACACAAATAACCTCAGGTAACAACAAAAGAACACAACAGATTTTAAGTTGCAGTCGTTTTTCCCCAAAACATAAACCAATATTCAGGAACCAGTCGGAACAAATAAGTTCACCCATCCTAAAGAAATGCATCACATTAGTTAATCAAGTAGTCATCAAGAAGTGTGACTACCTGTATAAAAGGTAGTTGATAGTTTGGTGTTCTGGAGCACGCCGGAGGTGTGCATCTACATCATGCCAAGAAGAAAGATATCAGCCATGACCTCAGAGAAGAGATTGTTTCTACTCATCAATCTGGAAAGGGTGATGACCCCATTCACAAGCATTTTAAAATTAATTTTTCTTCAGTTAAAAAAATTGTTTACAAATGGAGATCCTTCAAGACAGTTGCCAATCTTCCCAAGAGTGGGCATCCCAGCAAATTCAGTCCAGGGTCAGACCATTTAATGCTCGGAGATATAAAAAAGAACCCAAGAGCTACATCTCAAGACCTATGGGTCGCTGATTAACTTTTTATGGTAATGACAGCACAATCAGATGTAATCAGATGTAGATGGAACAAGTATGGCTTTCATGGAACGGTGGCCAGTAAAAAGCTCCTTTTCTCCTAGAAGAATATGGAGCATGATTTAGGTTTGCAAAATTGCATCTAGCCAAACCACAAAAGGTCTGGAACAATATGCTTTGGACTGATGAGACAAAGATGGAGATGTTTGGTCATCATGGTTGGTTGCAACTAAACATAACATATTGCCACAAACACCCCACACCAACTGTCAAGCATGGTGGTGGAGGGGTGATGATTTGTGCTTGTTCTGCAGACACAGGACCCGGGGGGTAACTTGCAGAATATTCCTGAGACAAATGTGAGGCCATTTATCCAGCAAGCACACCAGCAAATCAACAGCTCAATGGCTAAAGAAGAGAAAATTCAAGTCAAATCCAGACCTCAACCCCATTGAGATGCTGTGGCAGGATCATAAGCTATAATATATGCATAAACAAATGCCCTCAAACATCAATGAACTGAAGCAATGTTGTAAAAAAGAGTGGGCCAAAATTTCTCCAAAAGATGTGAAAGACAGATTAACCCCTACAGTTACAGTGAACTCCTATGTGTTTGCTTTTTTTCTGAACGTGGTTCTGCATGTTATTGAATTATAGGGTGTGCATATTTTTTCCACTTGGTCTCTGAATATTTGTTACTTTGTTACTTTTTTGGGGGAAATTACTTTGTATTAAAATCTGTAGTGTTTTTGTCGTCACCTGAGGTTGTTTATTTGTTTGGGAGCACCACCCAGTTGTGATTTAGGTCCCGATAAATAAAAACAGAATAGAATGAGGGTTTACTTTCTTTTTCCTATATCAGCACACACCCTGTTTTATTCCTTACATCATGGCTACGGCACTTACAATTGAATGCACTAACCATTTAATACATTCAGCCACAGGTGCTAACTTCTGTTGGCTCTGGACCTGAAGCAACCCCAATATTCATGATATTCTTGTATACCAAATATAGTGTTTTAGTAAAGATGATACCTTTGGAGTGTAATACCAGTGGTTTTATACATTATAGTGTCTGTTTTCAGTCTTCTATGCTAGGATTACCCTTTCAAAGCAACCGGATGCATTTAGTTTTCCACATCTAGCAATTTTAAATCTTTCTCTTGAACAGTATCATACTAAATAGCATGGAATAATAGTATGTCCTTTATAGTACCAGCCAACCTAGAACAGTGTACAATTTTGACCTGCTGTTTAGTGTGTTGGTATGAGATTTAGGACTCAAATTTGGGCCACTGATACAAAATTTGTTCTCCAGTTAGGAGATTCACTATTCACTGTGCTGCCACAAGATTACAGTGTTGATTACCCGAATAGAATTACAACGCTTTAATCACAAATGGATCTGAGAAGCTCATGTTTGGCTCATTTTGACACTAGCAGACCGAAATACACCTATGAATGCAATTTATGCACAAGTATACCTGCCAGAAATGTTAATAAATTTTTTTTTGCAGGAATACATCAGATTTGTGGACAAAGGGGGCAGGATATCTCATTTTAGTGAAAATCCTGTAGTTGCTGTTATAAGCACTCCCACTGAATTTCATCTGAATTGGCATCTACATATTTAGCAAGTTTGACTGACCTCAGGTTTACGTTACAAAAATTATATTGTAGAAAAATAGCACAAATTTAATCTTTTAGTTCAGTGAGAATATGTCTAAATTTGCCCTTTGTGACCACCTTTCTACAAAAAGTCTCCACTGAAACAGTTTCTGTTTAACTCTGACTTTAACCAGAATATGCAAAGGTTAAGAGAAGAAGTTCTGCAACTAGAAGTTCTGGAAACAAAGGATGGCAAACTAAACACAAAAACACTGTAATGTATTGTAAGGGAAAAATAAGTCTTTATTATATATATTGTGATATGATGTGTATGTTTCTCTCTCTCTCTGTCTCTCTCTCTCTTTGTCTGTCTGTCTGTCCGTCTGTGCATTTGTGTGCGCATGTGTGACTATGTGTGTGTGTGGTTTGTTGGAGAATGTGTGTGGATGGAAATGCGCTCTTTCTGTGTGAGACTGCACGCGTGTATTAAGAATAAAATCTTTCAGTCTACTTATCAAGAAGTCCAGAGTGTCAATCAATCCAAGTTTTCCAGATTTTTCCACCACAGTATTAAATTAAGTCCAAACCTGTCTGATCTATTACATATTCCAGTCAGTACATGATACTGTAAATATCAACATCCTGTAGCATGTGGCGGCATGGCGAATGTCTCATGGAAAAACAGTCTTAACATCATGCTTGAACGATAGATACCAACTTGTCGTCCCTGATGTTTGTTAGATTCCTGTGAAATTCTGATGTCGGGTGAATTGTTCATGACACTGATATAATCTGATGTTTTATTCTTGCTAAATCTTGTAGTGTGGGGGTTTTGATGATTCAGGACAAAAAAATCTGTGTACATTATTTTTGTTTTAATCTTGTGCTGTGTCCCAAGCATGAGTTCTTATCTGTGGCCTGGTCTAATGTGAAAGCCAGCTATGCACACATGGTGCTGAAATAGTGCAAAGTGAAACTAAACTATTCTGCTTGATCTGCTATCAGCTTGATCTGGTATTTTTTAACCTCAGGTTGCAAGACACCTTTGTCTTGTTAGCTTAGTAACTTTAAAGGACACCCTCAGGTTAGACATGCACTTGAAGTGAAATTAATTTGCTTGTTGAGATTTAACCATCCCACATTTTATGAATAAAATGGTTCATTTTCTATTTCTAATTTCTTACAGTGTGCCTCATTTAGAAATCCAGCTGGAACCAGATTTTCATAAATAACACATTTCTTACGTAAATGCTTCTGTGAACAATTTCCAAATAAATGAATTCATATCCAGGTCAACGAGGCTCAATGTTTGTGATAGGAACTAGGGTTTATGACATCAGTGACAAATTAATATGGCGCAGTAACTACTTGACAATAAATCCGTGCAGAAAACGTTTTTAATACTCAAACTTACTAAATCTAATGTTATATGAGCTCAGTAACACATTGGTGTTAAAAACAGAGACTTGCTATAAGCAGAGACATACACGATAATGAAAAAGTATGTATTGATGCCAATACATCCTTGCCAAAAACCATGACCGGTATCAATTTAAATCTACCCATAAATGTTTTCAACCATTTTGATACTAAAATTGATACCAGTGTCAAAATCAAAATGATATGATGAACTTGAATTCAACCCCCTTGATGTCCTTGTACTTGGCTATCCTTCACAGCAACTTGACTAAATATAAATAAACTGTATAAACGAGCAGACGGCTTTAGTCGGTTGGATCCGTGTTCAGCATGAATAATAGCAAAACACGGAAATGGCCACATGATTATATCGTAGATAAACATAAGGCCAAATCCTTGTTAGAGGCTTTAAATGGTTGGCAATGTTTAAACCATTATCAGTTATCAACCATTATTGTTGCCAAACTCACTTACCATCATATTTTGAAAATCCAAAGTCTGATCTAAAGTCTTTACTGAGTCTGTGAGTTCAAAACAAGGAACAACAGTAATCCTAACAACATTTTTTTTAAAAGCCGCAGAGATGACTTACCTGCAGTGACCTTCATAAGAAGTAAAAGTGCAATAGTGTAATAATTAACCATAATGGTAATGTATAAATTCCATATAAATACGCACTTTGGCAATGAATTCATATTTGGTATAATCCACATTCTCCATCAACTTCTTTGGAGGAATGACCCATTCTCTTTTCTGTCGATGGAGTGTTTGAAGCTCTGCTTCATCAGCTTCAACCCAGATTACCTGTTCATTCATGAATACAATCACACTTTCATATGTCCATAAACAGAAATCATACTTAAGCAATTAAAGAAACAGTTTCTCAAGGTTCTCGAGAAACACAGCCAGGAGCTCTGGGATTGCTTTTAAATTAAAGTTACAATGATGTGACTAACCACTAACTAATAGCTATTATTTACTAATTATGGTTATTACAATTACAATTATTAAAAATTCAAGTGGTTATGGCAGATTTTCTCAACAGTAACCATGCAAAGCACCAAATACCGAGCAAAAACAAATAAATAATAAATAAGTATTTACAATATATTCAAGAATTCATACTACTACTACAACTACTTCTACTACTACTAATAATAATAATAATAAAATGGGAGAATAAATGTTATGCTATGCTATTGTGGTGTGCTGGGGAATTCCAACCAAGCATTTACCTGAAAGAAAACTCACTTGTTTTACATGACTGCAACATTACAACGACAACAATGACAGCCAGGAGAAAGAGACATAAAATAGCATTTCGTCTTCACAGTCAAGTGAAATACTTACAGTAGTACAAAACGAGGCTATTAAAATGCAGAAGGTCAGAAACGTTGCCATCAAAACAGTAATCAACTGAAGAATCAGGATGTGTGAGTATGAGTGTTGGTTTGTTAGTATGAGAGGTGCAACTGAAACTTTCTCTAATTTGCGTCCTGAGCATGGGCGGTGCCTGAGTATGGCTTCATCATGCCATTGGTCAGTGCAAGGGAGGGAGTTACACTGGAGCAGCTATCTGTGAGTTTCTCAAATCTGCTGCGAAAATAGTTTGCAGGCCTATCAAGTCAGTGTATTTTCTTGAAATGAAATGAAACGTAATGTTTCCAGTAGATTATATATGATTAGGATGTACATCTGTGAGGGAATATTCACAAATCAAAAAACTGTCTTAGCTAAGATTAAAGTTTGGCTGCAGTAAAAATTTTTAAATGATTTCATTTAATTTTAACATAAGAAATAGCCAAAATGGCCCAGTGCCTCATCAGATTTTTATTAAATCATCTCATTAACACACAAATCAACTGCAAAACTACAGCCCTGACATCAAAGCAAGTAAAATTATTTCATAAAATTTTCCAAGTATTTCCTATTATAATTACAATAAACCAAATATAAAATTAAATTAAGCTAAATTAAATTAAACTAAGCTTAAATTAAATTAAACTTATTTCTAGACATTTTTTTCTCATTTCAAGCTGTTAATTTGTCTTGCTCTGTTGGCATTTATATATTTTTTCTTTTAAGCATTTATTTCTAGCAAACTTATCTGTGAATAGAATTTAAAGCTTGAATTTAGTAAAATGTCAAGAAATACCATCCATCCATCCATCCATTATCTACAGTTGTGCTTAAAAGTTTGTGAACCCTTTCGAATTTTCTATATTTCTGCATAAATATGACCTATGACCTATGGTGTGAGTGGGCACCCTGTTTTATTTATAAAGAACAGGGATCTATCAAGGTCTGCTTTTCACAACACATGTTTGTGGGAGTGTATCATGTCATGAACAAAGGAGATTTCTGAGGACCTCAGAAAAAGAGTTGTTGATGCTCATCAGGCTGGAAAAGGTTACAAAACC
>JAQQZR010000396.1:0-14866 GCA_030068235.1 Notoglanidium macrostoma | reverse complement strand
GACGCGTCTTTTAAGTCATAAAAATAAAGAAACAAACATTGAATTAGAAGGTGTCCAAACTTTTGACTGGTAGTGTATTTTGGACAAGTGTATTTAAATTGAAATTTAGCTGTGTTTAAATAGATCGTAAATGTACGGGATTCATACGTCACATATACGTCACTGCTACGTGTTAAATATTAATAATTAAATAAAATATCGTTAATGTTAGTGTTTTGAAAAATATAATTATTGAAATGTACTTGATTAAATATATATATTTAAACACTGCCACTGAACATAGCATAATAATGCCCGTTATATATACATACAGCACACCTAATATTTGGGTTTAAATGTCCCTTAGCAAGTTTCACCTTGACCAGATGCCATCAACAAGCTTCTGGTAGAATTCTGGTTGGATATTTTGACCAATCTTCTTCACAGAATTAGTAGAGTTCAATTAAATTTGTGTGTTTCCTGGCACGGACAGGAAGTAAACTTCTGACTGCAACTGTACAGTCCTTGTATATCGCATGAAGGTGGTGTAGATTACTATGAAGTAGTAAGAATGTTGTTATGGTTATTATTTGTTTATTATATTTAATTGACTGGTCACTTGAAATGAAAAGGGGTTGATTTGCAGCGTATATACATGATATTAACATTTCTCTAACTGCAACATTTAAAATAAAACCAGGAAGTGATGTTAATGATACACCATGTTAATAATCTGGGTGAGTGTGTGTGGGGACATCCTTGCTAGGAAATCCTTTTCCTTGTTCCTTATCATCAAGGCGTAGTAGTAAATGTGTAAGTAGGAATGTTATGACAGATGAGGAAGAAAACCTCTGTAAATATATGTCTGTAACCATAAAAATAGGTACAAGATTTAACACCTTGAATGTCCCATATCCTGTTACATGTCATGAGTCAGTGTTTGTTCTCTAAATGCATCTATTGTCTATTTATTGAACAGTTAACCCAATTATAGGATTGAAGCTGTCATTTTGGTATTTGGCTGTTTTTTTTAAATGAAGAGCTAAGGAGTTGAGAAACAGCATTAAGGATAACAATTATGCTCTTTACAGGCATATGTTTAACATTTGAACAGAGCTTGTCAGAGTAATAAACTAGTAAATTGGCTCATATTACAATAAGGTCAGCCCAAAACAAAACAAAAAAGTTACGGTGTGTCATCACCTCAAAGCAAATACAGCATTCCGAATCCACCTTAACCTAGTATCATGAAGAAGGCACATTGTGTGTAGCATTTATACACTGATACAACTTATACCAAAGAGCTAGTCACATCTGCTTTCTGATTGGCCAAATGGTGGTTGAAGCTGGAAACAGGGACGTTCACTTACACAGTCTTTTGGTACGCGAAGAGAAAATCAGGACAAGATTGAAATGTTTAAATGATATAAAACTAACTCGTCTGGGGGTTCAAAATGTTCCAAAATCTCTCCTGTTTGAAGACTTTAACATCGAGTGGAACAACACGGACTCTTCTTTCTGTAAAAAGCCGTCTGCAGGTTTACCCACAAGCCTTCAGCATTTAAAGGGAATCGAGGGAAAAGCCGCACCGCACGTATTAACTTTATCTATCTGTTTCATTCTTGCTCATTTTCCTGACCAATGATTTGCTGATGAGACCATTAAAAGCTTCATGTTTTGCAATATTGGGTTTGCCTCATTTTTTTACCCAGGAGTGTACATGTCTACAAAGCTACACAGGACAACATAAAGTGCCTTTGTGCAAACATTATGTAAAGAGGGAGAGAGAGAGTAAAAAAGAGAGCTTATTTTCCTGTAATGGCACGCCCCATGGGTTTTAATTCACTCCTTATTGGGGTGTCATAATGTAATTAAATATAATTATTCATACTAATCAGGTTACTTAATGACTTACTGGTCCACATGCCATTTACGGTTTGACTCTTGTTTACAGTACACATATAGAGCCGCAGGACATTACTGAGAAATCCTATCAGTTTTTCACCGCCTTCGTCCTTTACCAAGTGTGGGCAATCAGCCAAGACATAGAAGTCCAAAGTTTGCTTTTTATGTTATTGTTTCCACCAAGCCTGTGAAGCTTATAAAGGAAAAAGCTCATCGCTGACACGTTATTGTTGTGCAGGCTGCATGTTCAAATCGATCCTTGTCTTAACTTGTACAGTTTACATGACATCCATACTGTATATATAACTTCTTAGCAAGATTAATTTTAAATCTGGTGTGCGTGTGTGTGCATTCATGAGAAAAAGCACTCTATACTTTTCTTTCTTTTCTCTCTCGCTTTTTTTTTTTTAAACTTGTTACAGTAAAGGCCAGGCATTTCACCACACGAGCTGTTCTTACTGAAGTGACATCTCACATCAAGTTCCTCTTTCTGGTTTATAAGCAGCTGATTTAGCACTTTAAACCGAAAGTTGTATGACAGTCATATGCTTTTTACGGTAACCTTGCAGTCTAATCATGTGTTAAAAAAGATGTTTTTGCAAATAAAAAGCAACCCTTTTCAGGGCTGAGAACTAAGAGAACGTTGCATATTTCAGTGTCTTTTCTATCGCTTTCTGACCCTCACTAGAGGGAAGATTTGAGCTGCAGTCAGCAAATTACGGAAAGTCCCTCGCAGTCCATCTGACCGTAAATCAGACTAAGGTTAACGCATGCTTCCTTTGTTGCTTTCAAACAGAGAAGCCCTGTGTTGACCAATACGGATAGCTTCTCATTGCTTTTTTGCATTAGATAAAGGAACCAATGCAGGCTACATTTTCCACAAAGAGGGGGAATTTATCCCCTCCGTCGACATTAAACATTTCACACTTCAATGAGCATGAATATAAATATCATCACATCATTTAGTGACGCTGCAAAAAAAATAACCTAAACCTGAGAGATGACACTGCAGCCTGGAGATTGGGGGTGGGGTTAGACCTGGTAGGCGGTACTATACGTCAGCTTAAATGTAAGACTTTTCAGGTGAAAAAAAAGCAGGTGAGGTCCTTTTCATGGAGAAGATTTTGTCCAATCCCAGTCTTGAAAAATCCTGAAAATAGCAATCCATGCATTCATTATCTATACCGAGGTCGCGAGGAGGTCATGTGACAGACGGTGCACCCTGGACAGGCCGCCCATCCATCGTACACAGAGACGAGCAAACATTCACACTCGCTTTCACACTTGTGGGCAGTTTAGAGCTGAACTTATCTGCATTTCTTTGGGCTGTTGGAGGAAACCGGATTGCCCGGAGGAAACCCACGCAGGCACGGGGAGAACATGCGAACTCCACACAGAAAGGCCCCAGAACCAACTGCGCCATAATACAGAATTCCCTTATTTTAGTGAAAAGCATTAAACGCAATGAAATGCAAAACCTTTGGAGGGAAAACACTCAGAAGTGGATTGCTTTGTTAAAAATGAAACTGTGTCAGAAATGAATGCAATTCCCTGTCGCACTGTCAATGCATTTTCACTTTCTTCGACGTGTTGCAGCCGTACCGCACAGAAATGCACTCATTATACAAGCACATCTGCTTATGGGTTTTTATCCGTGCTTAGAGAGGCGGATTGTTAATTCATTCCTACTGTGAACACTTATTATTAAAACATGACGACCGTGTCACTAGCATGTTTCCTGCATCTTTCAAATAAGGAGCAATAGCGTTTGCTGTTTGATTGATTTCGGAATTTGTTGGTACACGATAAACTTGAAATGCATTGGAAGTGACACAACATGCCATAGGTTTTTAATAGTTATTCCAGAAACATAAGCGACCACCGTTTTCCTAATTCATGTTTGTTCCAGATTGGTAGAAAACCTTACAGAAATGTGACCGATCATGTGACGTTAATAATGTTTCACAGAAAATAGAGATACCACCTTTTCTCTTCAGATGCTGATAGCAATACTTATGTGGACATTTCCAGGTCCAAAAATGAAGTCTAATTCCAATCTTTGCAATTTCTCTGATGTGCGATCCACCTTTTGTTGTTGTTGTTGTTGGTATAGACCCAGAACTGGTACTGGGCATCACCACCGAAAATATCTTGCATAAAAAAATTATGAAAACGATCATTTTGCACACTGGCCATCAGGAATTAGGAACCTTGCACGTCGGTTCGCATTTTCAAAACGGCTGACTCGGAAACTGTTCTGCTTAACATGTTTTGTCTGAAACAAAAAGTCCCTAATAGAATTACACTGTGGGAAAATAAGAAATTGCTACATATGGCATTTGGCATTTGATATGCTCTATGTAAACATGCGTAGCTCATGATGGGAAACAAATAATGTGCCAATAATATTTTCAGTTGGATATGTTCGGATATTTGTTATTCCCACTTATTAAAAAATTCTTTTTAAAAGCATCCACAATTATTCGCAGGTACAACTGCAAATGTGTAGACTTGTAGAGTCTTTTGAATCAAGGTTAATATGAGCATTCCACAATTTCACACCTTGCCCACATGCCTAACGCACGTACACACTTACTGCGTGTTATTATTTTGGGTCAGGACTGCGTTCAGAACCTGGATAAACCGGAGGCTATAAGCTACTCCTGTTTGCTAGCGACATTAGCCTTGTGTAGCCTGCATTGCAAAACCTAAGAAGCAAACTTCAGACATCCTTGAACAGTAATGAAGTGATGGTAAATGAGAGCTCTTGCTACTTGTATAACCTGATTATACGAAACCATTTACTCCTTTCTTTAACATTTCAAACAAATTAACAGGTGAGGATTTAACACAACTGAACTAACCGTTGAGTGTTTTAGCAAGATGTTACATGTCCTAAGGTTTGGCTATGATCAATAGATGATAATTGTTTCCCCACATACAGCTGAGCAGTGACAGGAAGTGAACAAAGATGCAGATCTGTTGTTATTTCCTTAACAATCATGAGAACGAAATTCCCCTCGAAATATGCCCTCAGGAACTGTTCCATTGAGTAGACTGTGACATACAAGAGCCCAAACGTTTTGCACCTGGACCTGTAAAACTAACTAACTAACCAGCTAGCTAGCCTTTGTTAATTACTGTGAGTCACTACTACTGCTATTACTATTACGCTAAGAATATTTTTGGAACTATTGAGATTTTACTTCTAATCCCTTCACCGCACATTGTTTGTATTGTGCAAAAGTCTGGTAAAGAAATGCTTCAAAGCAAAAGTGCCAAAAATAATGCAATTCGCCGTTTACTACAAAAAAACCAAAAACGGTATTTCCCTATTTATATTAACGCTTCATCTATATAAATGAATTAGTTCTCTCAGGTACACTTTGTGCAGTTTTATAAGGAAATGAGTTTTCATTCCACGCATCTTGGAGAAACACAACTCTCACACTTGGTCGTGTTTTTGCCTTTAGTGCGTGACAGCCAGTATTTATTTACTTATTTTGGGTCTGTGACGTAATATGTTACCATCTTTACGAAGAGATTTCTGCGACATAAAATTTTTGATGAAAGTAAGAAAAAGTAATGATCTGATAAGGCTGATCCGAACTTCAGAAATGTTGAGTGCATAAGTCCTGTCTTTTTATTAAACTTTTCGTTAGATTTGAGGTGACATTATGTATAGAGAGCATCACGGCGGGGAAGTTGCTGCCTTACAGTACGATCCATTGACCTGTGTGGTTTCTTGCGCGTTCCCCGCATTTCCGTGTGGTTTCTGAGCGGGTTTCCTCTGCGTCCTCAGGCTTCCTCCTACCTTCCAAAAAACATCTCAGTAGGTAGACTGCCTACACGAAATTTCCCCTAGGTGTGAGCGTGTGTGTGTGTTTGTGTGTATACATAAGGTATTTTTAGCCCAGGTCCTAGTGAACCAGTATCAGAATATATTTACTGATAGAGACTTCAAAGCACTTGTAATGTATTTAATGTAAGTCAAGCAATGTCAAAGTCGTTCTGGATAAGGGCGTCTGCCAAATGGCGTAAATATATATGTCAATGTTAATGTAAATGGTGCACCGTGATGAATGGTTCCACCCTAAAACGATCGAAACTATTAAGATTATAGAATTATATAAAGACTAAATTGTTTCTCACTATTCGAGGTTTGGATTAAATCCAACAGTCAAGTAAAAAAAAAAATTCCCCTGGCTTCGCTTCCTGGATGCCTCTTTGAGACAGGGTGTGTCTTTGAACTCTTGTCATCTTATAAATTCACACCCACTGCCCGCAGCCTGCATGCAGAACTTCCTAAATTCGACCTGCTCCACGAAGAGAGGAACTCTCATCTCTGACTCCGTTCAGTTTAAGTTTAAATTCAGTTATATTAAACCTTCAAATTAGCTTCTTTTTACACTTGCAGGATCGATTAGCAGCTTAGCAAAACCATTTCACAATGCACACCCAACTTTTTTATTCCCCAGTGTGGCATTTCGGAGAAAGCCCACAGTTCATATTAATCGGCTGTGGTTTCCTGTTCACTTGTAAGCATGACCTGGTGTTGTCTGGTACTGCTGTCACTGATAAAGCATACCTTGCTTCATTACTGGTATGTCCATGTTTCAGGAAACAAAGCCGGTGCAGGAAACACCTCTTTCTGTATTCAGGCTTCAGTGACAAAAGTACTTTCTGGGAATTGTGCTGAGAAACAGAAAGCAAAAGGAAATTGCTCACTAGTCCCTGAATGCAAGCTTTTTGTCTGACTTTAGACTGCTGAACCCATGTTCTCATCATATTAGCAGTCCTGTATAAACATGTCATTATTTCCAGATTACAATGCTGCAATTGTTTTGTGCAAATGACTTATATTCCTGTCATGAAAGCAACCAAAATGTATCAAAGGGCCCAGCTTTCTGAAAAAGTTTGCGGTTTGTATTATGCACATTGTACTTCCTTCCTATTTCAGCCACACCCACTGCTAACATGCAAAACATCAAGCATATATCCATGTAATCTCCATAGACCAGTGCTCACTAACCCTGTTCCTGGAGATCTACCTCCGTGAAGACTTCAGCTCCAACCATAATCATGCCCACCTGACCATCTAATCATTACTTTAAGACTTCTTGGAGATCTACCTCAATGAAGTCTTTAGTTCCAACCAGAATCCTGCCCAGATGACCATCTAATCATTGTCTTAAGTCTTAAAGTAACCTATACCAGAACTCAGAGTGCCAAGAGTAAAGTTTGGTGGAAGATATACTTAATATAATACATAGCACATTGGATATGGGATATAAAGCAATACACATATCAAATACATATAGCAAACTTACATTTTATTCAAAACACAATATCTCAACAGTATATCGATCACACAAATAGTGCAGTACAAAAGTTTTGATCCACATCAGACTTTTGTGGTAGCAGTAAATTCATGTGAATTACTGCAGTGGTTTCCTCACTTGGCTAAGGGAAGTGGATTGCCTCATTTAATCCTGGCAGAAGTTGTGCAACTATACAAAAGAAAAGAAACGGAAACCCAACAAAAGAAAAACCTCTTATTTTCAGTACAGATATGTCTGTTAATATATACATTTAAATATTGCACAGAATTTGACAGGAAGCTGAAATTATTCAACACTGCTGCACATGACACAACTTTAAGCTATTTTTGTTTGTTTTATGTGCAATATAAAGTACATAAATTAGTAAAACATTGCGTATAAAATATTTTTCTCTATGTATTTACTGTATGTACAGTTGATGCATTGGCGTATCAAACAGGGCTGGGCGTTATGGCAAAAAACATCACATTACAATATTCTCAAAATACATTTTATGTATCATGATGCTGCGTTCTGACGTTTGATTAAAATATCTATAGAAAAAGAAAAACTATATTACAAAAGATATATTATATTACAAAATTAGACTACATAGGAAACGTGGAAAACAGAACAATTGGTAAAATGATGATTATAATAAAAAAATATAGATTTACATCAGCTACTAGTAATCAGCTACCAATTTGCTGGTTATTTCTGTGGAACTAATGATACTCGCAATATTTACTAGTAACCCTACATTCATTCTTCTGTACACATGTATAACATGAAAGCAAAATTTCAATGAGGCAAAGTGAGATTTGAATGATTCCTTGGATCACTTCTATGGCAAGCGTGAACTGACGTTTCTTCAGTTCCTACATGCTGTTAGCTCCTATTTATTGCTTAACACACAATGGCAGTAAAATGTTTGCATGTTGTCATATATAACCTCTCATTATATGTCTAAAGAGACATGAAGTAAAATAAAGCTTGGAAGCACGCAGCAGTGATCGCCGGCTCCTCTGGCGCGTGAGAAGCTAGTGTAGTTAGTTAGGCAGATGCTAGTACAAAGCCTAGCAAGTAATATAAATTAACGAGCTATCTGAACGAATGCTGGGCATTTCACACCCACAAGACACAAAATGAAAGCAACACTAGCATCTTCTCACTCTCAACACAACACATTGAAACAAAAGGACATTTAAAACTGTAACAAAGTCAAGCACTTCAGTTCCTCGAATCCGTTGAGTAACACCATGAACGTTATGAGTCATGAGCTTCATCCAGAACTCACGCATGCAGAGGAAGTGTGGGAAGCCTCTTGACCTTCAATGTCGGTTTCCCCCAGGACGCCGTGCCCTCCAGGGCATGCTGTGATCAGCACCCTGCATGTGCGTCGCTCTCTCAGGGACTTAATAAGCGACTTATCCAGTTCCCTGTCCCCTTCTTTATAACCCTCCGGGATGAGGAGACTGCCCTTGTTCCCTAGGAGAATGTCTTTGTCTGATTATTTGTCTGCAGTCCTGCTTCCACTGGGATCTTGGAGTGCACAACTTGGAAGAAATCCCCTTTACCTCCCTTAATGTCTACTAAAATCAGAAGCCGGAGCTCTCGGATGATGAAAAGGTCTGAGATAGAGTGGTTAGCCCAAGGTGAAGCCAGCCTTTGGGCTATGAAGGGTTTGCCGGTCCTTTCCTTCCCCTCTAGAAGCACAGTTACACTCGGGCATGAGAAAATGGACTGGATGTTGACATACTGGTTCTCTCTGTGAAGATCAAAATTGTTTACGTTAATTATCTTGGGAATTACTTAGAACTTGTCAGACAAGCTAATTATATTGAGCACATAGCAAGGGGATGAATACTTATGCAAGGCTCTATAAATGTAGATTAACAGTAAAAATGTACTTTCGTTTTTGCAAACATCTGCAAGACAACAGAAAAGGAAACTCTGGAGCTGAAAGTTTAGACCCAGGAGGATAATCATGTCCATCTGTTTAGTCATGTGATCTTTGCTAGGCTTCCAGACAAGAATGTTTACTGAGGAAATTCAGAGCTCTGCTTTTCCGCGTCTCTCATTTACAGCCTTGTGCGGTATGATACGTTTTGCATTTATAAAAGGATTCCTTCCAGACTTCCCTCATTATCTGCTCTTGCTCAGTAAATAGAACCTTGTGTCATATTTCTGTTTTTAACACGGTTGAGTCCCGTGTGGGTGGAATTACTGTACCATTGTTTACCAGTCTAGAGGATATTTTATTTGCACTCTATCAGCTGCTCTGATTTTGTTTTCTAACTATAGGACACCCATTTGATCGTTTTTAAGGTAGCTGTGTTACGGTAGGAGTCGGCTTCAGGTGAGGGGGTACATGCTAAATGAAATATAAAATGTTAAATTAACATGCTAAACTAAGCAACACTGGACAACTCTGCTTACATTAAGATCAGGACTGTAACAAAAGCTTCAGCTCTGAATCTACATGCAACACTGATGGGACAAAAACTAAATTACACTATACAACTCTGCTTACATCAGGACTGTAGCAAAGGGTTCAGCTCAGGAGCCTACTACAGCAACACTAACAGGACAAAAGCGATGCCTTCTTCAGGTTCTTGGAGTGCTGTTTTGAGCTGCTCAAACAAAATCTTTTCTTTTTTTCCTTTTCAGGAATTATTTATTCTCTGGATGTTGAGCACAATGAACACACCAGTCTGATTTATTACCAATGAACCGAACTGTTTACCTTTACTGTTTACACGTGAGCCGCCCTAAACTGGAAAGACTGAGTGACTCGTTAGTGACTTGATAGTTAAGAGGTTACTCAGTACGCTAATTTAAGCGCTCGTTCGTAGATCAGGTTTCTGCAGCATACGGACAAAACACACACACACTTAAAACATGCACTTTATCATGATTTTTCACACGACCGCCTTCCTGCTCAGTGAAGCAGCTCTACCTCCCCCTTCCTCCCACTATCTCTCTTTCTCGCTCGCTCGCTCCCACACGATTTCATGTAGAAAGAAAAATGTCTTACAAGAGACGTGTATGTGGGAGCGCGAAATCAATCCGCGTCTCTGTGGTCTTTTTTAAACTCAGCGCATCTTTGCTTTAGCACGGCTTGCAGATTATCCGTTTTTCCATTCCACACCGCAAAAAAAAAAAAAGAGATCAAGAGTTTGGGAAAAGTTGCCAAATGCCTCAAATGAATCATGAACTGAAAGAACATGGGCTAGCATTCAGAGGCTAAGAAAATGCACCTCAAGGCTCTTTCTGTGATTTTTAAATATGTACTGTAAGAACGCTGGTTTATTAAACGTCAAACCACAAAAGAAAAACCCAGAAATACTCACACTCTGATGTAAAAGTAAGGGTGTCTACACTGGGATCAGATTTTGAAGGTAAACCTGGAGGACAGAGGGGGAAAAAAAACAATAAAAACACATTAACAGATGTAGATCCTTCTTGGTTTGTTATACAGCAGTTAGTGTAGTTACGATCAGAGCGGTCTTAATCCGGAGATCTGGAGTTGCATAATGTTATATGTTGGCACTGTGACTGCGGATTAATTTTCTATAACAGCAGCTCTGGCAGTAGCGCAGCCACAAATCACAGGTTTATATTAACGCGCTCGTTCTATTACTTTATCGTTTCCATAGTAACATCTCAGTCAGGACGCTGGACACAAACGGATTTTTAAAAACGTGTCTTTGAGGAGACGTTTGCTTAACATTTATGGAAGTCCCAACTTCTTCTAAAGACTCGGTTTAACGTGAGGTCTGGGAATCCCAAGGGGTTTGTTGCAGATACATATGTGATTTTAATCATTTTTTAAAGACTTGCTAACCATGGAGATTGAATATAAAATATATTACATATATAAAATATACACATAAATATTAAATATATTACATACATATTAGATATAGATTGTTGATTGTTGATTTGGTACAGAACAATTCACTGGCCGCTTGAATCGAGTGCAAAAATGCTGACTAATGTGTAAATACTAATGTAATATTTAATACCTATAAATCTACATATAATGGTACATATGCATCTCATGATCTAAACTGCAAAAAGGTTTGAGCTTGAAAGTACATTATTTTGGTCAGATTTTAAGGTAATCCCAAAGTTCAATTCACTAAAGGAGAATTTATGATAATAATAATAATAATAATAATAATACCAAACAGACTTGTCACTGTCATGACAAACATTACTGTAGCATTTGTACTACAGCCTTAGAGTTTTAACTTGAGCTTCAATGCAAGTGTTTAAAAGGTCAATGTGGTACAAGCTGACTAACAAATGAAAGAGTGTTCATTTATCACTGCTGAGAAGTCAGAACGAATCCTTCAAGAAGACGTCGATGTTAAAACTGGTAGTTCAGCAGTTTTCTATGTCAACAGCAAGCTTGTTCCTCCGCTCTACCTTATTCAGCTCAGTGGGTGTGAAGAGTCAGATATGTCGATGCGTATGTGGTTTCGGTAGGATTCATTCTTGCATTCTATGATAACATGATTACGCGATGAGCTGTTGTTTTTCCCCCCGTCCGTCGGTTTTTACCATAATTCCGTTTATATATTCAGCCACACTTACGGTCAGTCGATGCAAGTGTCAGATTTTGTACAGGTGATTCACATTCAGCCGAGAAGGTGTCCACACTTGTGTGCCCTGTGAAAAGAAGGTTTTCAATTTGAGACATTTTTATTTATTTATTTTATTATAATTTTTTTTTTTGTGGTACCATATTTATTAAAGGTTCCATGACAATATTTCAGAATCATAATCATCTACATCGACAGAGACAGGAGGATAGGAGAGGATAGCTGCCCCTATACTGTACAGTTTCCTAATGACCTAATTCAACTCATGATCGAGCAAAGCCTTTCTTATAAGGAACATGAATCAGAGAGATAAAGCCTGTCTGAATTACCACATATAGTATGTTACGGAGAACTACACTCCCTTGGAATTACAGTGGAAAATGAGAAATTTATCATTCATGATCCCGGTCAAGGTCGCAGTGGATACACAGCGCAGCCTATCCAGGAACACGCACATTCACACACTCGTTCACACCTAGGGTTTATTTAGAGTCACTGATCCACATGCGTGTTCTTGGAAGATGAGAGGAAACTGGAGAACCCAGAGGAAATCCACAAAGAGAAAAGGTGGAAGTCAGAGACGCTACTTACACCCTGATATTAATCAGTTCTTTCTCAGAAACGTCCTACACAACATCATTCAGAAGCCTGAAAACGTCTCTTGTTGTTACCAGAGACTGAATGATGTCACTAGAGACTGTCTTAATGTTACTAGAGAATAAAGGGGTAAAAAAAAAAATGATTCAGTGAATGAAATCAAGCTCGACGAGCATGTAAGCCTGGTCTGTCGCATGGAAATTCCCAGTGACCACTGGCCTCATGCAGGTAGCTGGTTTCTGTTTTCAAGAATACAAACCTTAGCTGTGGTCACATGATGCCACAATGAGAAATTTGCCATGTCCTAATGACAACGCAGAAATTCTAGAAAGAACCTTAAATCATCGTTGCCTGATTGAAATCTCGCAAAGAGGAACTAAAAAATAAAGTGGCCCGCCAAGGGGGAAAACTGCCATGTACGCTACAGAAAAAACCAGCTGCTATTTTAAAACGTGTGAGAAAGAAGAATTAAGAAGACGTAAATGAAGCAAAGGCTGTGTGTGATGCATGGATGTGCATTTAATGACTGTACAGTGGAACATAGGAACAGAGATTAAATGGAGAGACAAAAAGAGCAAATAAAACCAAAAACAAACCTTTCTTTGTCCTGTGCAGGAACAGAAAGACAAACACTAAGCCCAGGCACATCACGCCTATCACGGCAATAGCTGCGTATCCTGTGGTCCATTTATTCTCAGGAATGTCATCTGCAGAACAAAAGAAAAGCTGTCATGATGTAACCACAACGATTTCTACTTATTATTGCGCAATAAACTGAGGGTTGTCATTTTAAGATATTAGCTCGAAATCACTACGATGCTAGCACGGATGGACAAATCAGTAGCAAGAAGATAAAGGTTTCTTTGTTACTTTGTTTCTTCTTCTTCTCATGTACAATGGAAAAAGGAATCAGCCCGGACTCGAGTCTACAAACGTCGCTTTTGCTAGTCAGATTAATTAGCATGCACTGAATACCTGCGTGCTTTTTAGAATGAGCAACACGCAGTTTTGCAGAGTAAAAAGCCGTCTCATGCTAAGACAATAAAAAAAAAAGACACTAGCTAGACTAGCAAATACTTCTGACATCCGAATGTTGGACGATAACTTGCTGACTTTTCACAGAAAGCACAAAGATGTTGTTCTATCTCAGACATCTATTCCCAGTTTACTACAATAACCAGGCGGCACTGCCAATCCACAGTCCAACAAATGCACATTTGATTTATACTTTACTTTACATTATGTAATGATGAGGAACCGGTACATACATGCAGAAGGTCTGTACATTCTCCAGGGTTTTTTTTTAGTGTAACCTTTAAATCATTGTATGTAATGTTCATTTTATATAGAATAATATTGGCTCACTTTGTTGAAAGGTGCCAAAGATTCTGGACTTGACTGTATGTATTGGTTATATACTACTATAGTATAATGGTCTCACATGGCTCTTCACTAATTGTTCCTCGCAGATCTACAAGTGCATTATGGGTATTCGTTAGGCTACAACAGTACATTGTGGGATTTCATGAGCACAATAGATATCCATTAGTACGTAATGGCACAACCAAGGAGTCGTGTGGTTTAAAATGCATTTTTACTAAGAAGCAGGTTTCTAACTGATTACTGGTTGTTTCTCTTTTTGGTGGTTTTGGTGTGGCTGCGGCATTAAGCCAGCTTGCAGAACCTGACATTTCCAACAAAATTGTAATTCCGGTGATTTTCTTGGTCTAGATTTTCTATGTTCTGTGTTCACGTTTAATCTCACAAATTATTTGCATGATATTGGAAAAACCCTTAGAATAAAGCAAACAAAATTAGGTTAATGGTCACAGAAGAATGTGATCCTGTGCCGACATGCGGAAAACAACTGCATGTTTAGAACGAGTGAGAAGCATATCACTTTTTTGTGAAAGAGTTTGTGTGTGTGTGTGTGTGTGTGTGTGTGTGTGTGTGTGTGTGTGTCTTAATCAACCCTCTAGGTAAAATCCCACTGTGATCAAATAAACGTCAAACGCAACAAACCTCACCGCTGTGGTCTAGTGCGTAGGAAAGTATATTTATACATCCATGTTTCTTGGAAATACACATTAGTCATGAATGAATTTGATAAAATTATTTTGATTTCCGGGCACCATCCTCAGTGGATGACCTCAGTTTTTATGCAGCACGAATTAAGACAATCCCATCAAAAATTATAATTAAAATTAAATGAATTTAAAATTTAAATGTTCAAGCGGGGGAGAACGTAGAACTGTAGATTATTGAGACACCACTATTTTAGCATCCAACTCAAACCACTCAAAAGCACCCAAGTCCAACCACTCAGCAGCCCTCAGACTAAAGCACACAAAAGAACGTCATTAAAATGGCTCTACAGCGATCCCCGGGTTACCCAGGGTGCCTTTCTGTGTGGAGTTTGCATGTTCTCCCCGTGCATGCGTGGGTTTCCTCCGG
>JAQQZR010000395.1:0-14868 GCA_030068235.1 Notoglanidium macrostoma | reverse complement strand
TGTGGGAGGAAACCGGAGCACCCGGAGGAAACCCACGCATGCACAGGGAGAACATGCAAACTCCACACAGAAAGGCGGTGACCCGAGGATCGAACCCAGGACCTTCTTGCTGTGAAGCGACAGTTGTAACCACTGCACCACCATGCCGCCCTACAAAAACATCATTAACCCTTTATGCCTGATAGGTGGCACTGGTGGGTACAGTTGTGTATTAAACAACAACTCTCAAATACATGTTAAGCAGTTAGCAACCCCCACAAAATACATACCTTCTTAAAAGGAAAAAGGTCAACGAAGAGCTAAAAACAACATTTCTACCGAGACAAAACACAATTCATGCGCCTAAAAAAGGGTGTTATGGGGCAATGGGATAGCCTTTAATTTTGAGGCACTAGTCTCATCTAGCATAACAGACACCATATCGGAGGCTGTAGGGATAATTAGCTCTTCTGCTATTATGTGTGGTTTCTTGCTTTGTGCAACTCTGTGGGTGACTTTATATGAGGCTATTTGTGCTTTGGTATTCATGTTGCCCCTTTTACAAAGTGACTCCACTGATCACCATATGTTTTTGTTTTCAGAGTGGTTTATTGACGTAACTGGTGTGTAATGTTTCTATGTGCCTTCTCAATTGGTTTGGCCTCAGACTGTCAGCTGCCAGAGTTTTCAGATATAGAAGACACAACGGTCTCTCCACGTCTTGCACTACACTGACAGTGATTCCAAGAGCAAGATAAGCGTCATCATATTTCTTGACTTTGGCTTTGAGTGATTACCTTCATCTCATGATTTATTTGTCTCCGAACCGTCACCAATTTTTCATTTCATCCTTAACAAGAATATGTCCATGTTTTACTTCACATTTGTTTCGCTGTCTGAAATAAAGAAAAACCCAAAACAACAAAGGCACTGTTTGCTATTGCTCCCACTTGTAACACATAAATTCAACTTGGTTCCATTACACAATTTAGCACACTCCCAACCTGGGATCTGTTGTGCTTCATGCCACACACTTTGAGAATCATTGTGCTAGTGTGAGATCAGCACTTGGTCATCTCTAGTACCACACACAATTCTGTCCCTTATTAGTAAACCATTGAATTTACCGAATTGACAATCTTTAGCTTTGTTTTTTTAACCCGGTGACGTGCATCGATTCTTTCAGAGCTTGAGCTCTCGTGAAAAACGTGTCTAATATAAATTCTTTCGAGGATCACAATAATCTCTAAACTGTGTCTTCAGCACAGTGATCTGTCCTTTTCCGACTCATCGAAGTTGAATGTGTTAAACACTTTGACTGCTATTTAGGCCATAACGTACACTTTTTCCAACTTTTCTACAATGCCACTCCTGACAAGAAACAGCTCAAAATATTTTAATCCAAATCTTCCACTTCTCTGTGAGATAGCCTTAATAATAAATTATACGCTGCTTTGTCAAACTGAAATACTTAAAACAAATGTAACTGACTGGTTTTCAATATTTTATAGCTTGTAGTAACACATTATTTAGGAGCTATGGCTTTTGTAGAAGACATATCAGGTCTGTCTTTAGTGCACTGACATTCACTTTGTGTTGGAATTCTATTTATGAATGTCAGAACTTGCCAAATAAAAGGGACCATGAAAAAAAGAAGACTATCAATCTGTTAAAACAGAAGCAATTGTGTTATGTTGAAGATGAATTTTGAATGATGAATGCTCTGTTTTCATCATATCAGAACTGTTTTAATCAAATCTGCTTCAATGTAATCAAATCTCTCGATTATTTATTCCTCTATTTTTTCAATTCACATTTATTTTTACTCTTCCAATTTTCAATTCACATGCATTTTCATCACCTCATTTTTTTCAGTAAATTTTTGTTACTTCCACAACTCATAAATGACATGCTGATTCAGAGGATCAATCTTCAACTTGCACTTAATTTAAAAAGCAAACATATATTGGTATGTAGAAAGTATGAAGTTCGGTACTATTTACACAACATTAAGTGATTTAACTCAGGAAAAAATGTTATTATGATAGTGTGTAACACTGAATTCTCTGACCATTATATTCTGTGACTCTACAAGACGCCTACTATAGTTATATGATGAGCACAGAATTTGGTTTCTCACTTATTGTTCACAGTTTCCTCATGCTTTTGGGATGTTTCATGTTTCATCTTTCACCCTGCTCAGCATATTTACCTTTCAGTGCACCTCACAGCTCACACACTGCAGTTCACACTATGAACTTTAGTATAAATCAGTGGTATTTATTTAGACTAATAATTTTATGCACTTTCTTTGGACATAATGAAGGCATCACACGAACTTTCTTTATCGGGATAAGAGAAGAAAAATGGGATTATGCACCAGGAGATTATAACTACATCACTGGGAAACCAGTTACTCAAGATAAGTGAGTTTCAATATTTAGCCATTTATTTCATAATATTTTATTATATCATTCTTGGCTCCAGGGGTGGAAATTTCATTTCATGCTTTTGGGGGCAATAAACAGAAATATTTCCCAAGAGCAATTTCTTGGGGGGATAACAAAAGATGCTGCTAAATGTGCTGTACATGTAATAAATTAATATATAGGAAATCTTTATTAGCATTATATGTCAGCTGCTAGGTTACTAATTGGTATATCAGTAACCACTGATTGGTATATCAGTAATATCAAAATTTTAAATACATTATAAAGTCATATGTGTTACTGGACTAATCCCTGAGTCTTCCTCAGTAGCTTTAAAATAATATAAAGCTTAAAATACGTACACCTCTAAAGGCTGAAGTAATACTTAATACCATAGATTATAAATAACCAACTAAATCAACTATATATTACTGGTGCATAGAAAAACAATCATAGCTACTGTATATCACTTTTCCTTTTCTCTGCCTGGCTGACAAAAGACACATGTACACATACACGCACACACACACACACACACACACACACACACAATTTACCAAAGAAGTAATGGAATGAACATTTGCATGGAGTTATTTCACTGTCTTTAATATGTGAACACAAAAACACTGTATAGTCGTCTTATTCTACTTACTCTACTGAATGGTAGAAGTAAAAGGTTGTTTTCCACATCCACTGTTTCAAGTGAAAAGATTTGCAGACTGGATAAAATTAGAGAAAGCAAGCTGTGGACCAAAAGCTGTGGACCAAACCACTGGGGGTTTACACATATAGTTTCACATTTAGAGGCATTGAAATCCTTTGATTCCTCTCTTTCATATTTATTATATTCTGAAAATAATATAGTGTATCAAGTTTCAAAACCATTGTTTTGTTCTTTTTGTATTAGACATGCATCACTGTTCCTGCTTCAAGGTCCGCATCGAATTGGCCACTTATATAAGAAAGCCATATATAGGCAGTACACAGATGCGACATACACAAAGGAGATCGTCAAACCTGCTTGGCTTGGTTACCTGGGACCTGTAATTCGGGCTGAGGTTGAAGATGTCATAGTGATCCACCTGAAGAACTTTGCCTCCAGGAGATATTCAATTCACCCACATGGAGTTCACTATGAGAAAGACTCAGAGGGTAAAATATGTCTGCATAAGCCTTTTAAAACACATCGAATACACCTTAAAATATATGGACTTAAAATAGAACTGCAATAATGCAGAATGAAGGCTTTCATTGTCAAAGCACTGAGACATTTATTCTGTAGATCAGCTTCGTCTTTCACATAATGCTAAGGGCAAACTACAGTAACTGTGGTTGGGTTTTGTTACTTGAAAACAAAACCCCTTCTACTTGAAGGAAACAGGGTTACAGTAATTACAGTACAGAAAAATCATGAAAGACACATTGCGTCATAATGCAGTCATTATCTTCTATGTAGGACATCCTGTCTCTTCATGCTTTTCAAATGATCTAGACTAGATATGATAAGGTCTTGAAAATGACTAGGCATTTTCTTTATCTTTTATTGGCTCTTAGTCAATAGTTTTTTTTCCCCCCAGTACTGCACTGACACCTAATATGAAGGAAGTCCTCTCGCCATAGCTCACTTAGGGCCATTGTTACTCCTTTGGGCACAATGGGTAGAAGGACATTGAACTGAAGCCAGCCTGATAATGAACCAATATCCTACAGTGGCAAAATTGATTTCCTTGAGACTGAGGAGACCATGAAGTATCATAGCATTTATATGCAAAAACATTTACATTTTCACTCTCTTAACAAGAGTGGCCACTACACCAGGCAGTAGGACATGGAGCCAGTAAAATTCATACCACAACAACCATAGAAAAATGTAGCTATTTTTCACACAAAGGCATGCAGTATTTGTAAAACCTATTTTTACTACAACCTACATTTGCTCTGTCTTTCTATTGTTGGGACAATGGGTCTGAATATAGAAGAAGCACTAGAAATGCAGGATATATACCAGCAATATAGATGATTCACTTATTTATATTTTATATTATATTAATCTCATTAATTACAAACTCAATTAAGTCAATATTATTAAAACCTCAATTTTATCCAAGAGCAATAATAATCAATGATTTGATTTCCAAAGGCTTATTTCTGAATAGTTTGGCTTCTTGAAATATTCAAGTAATAGCCACAACACAGCAATAATATCTTATTGAAATACAAAGAAATGGAAAGTACCAATCGGTTACTTAACATGTGTTAAGTAGTGTGCTTATATGCACTCTGAACAGTGATGCAGCTCTTTCCTAGCAGAGTTAGCAGGTTACACTGTGGTGAATGTTTGAAATCAGTGGCAATATGAGCTTGTCTTTATTCATGCAATCATAAAAGCACATCTGGAAAAGCTAACAGCCAACTGCTTAAAAGACTACTTGATCGCAAAATAGACAAACAAGTCATTGAAATGGTCATAGAAACAAGAGAGTATGTTTGATCTGGTCTTAGGGTTAACAGAAGATTTGTGTTTATATACAGTAATGCAGATACTGTATTATATGCCTGTGTACACCAAATTAAAACATTCAATTTAATACCTTTATGGTGACTGTACAACAAAATTGTGTTATAAAATGTTCCTATATCAATGCTCCCCAGGTCAAGGGCTGCAACGCTGAATGCTAAGCTAAAAAAACGTTAAGTCAAGATTCTTTAAATAAAATTCAGATATGTTTTCAATGTATTTTAACAGCTCATCCATTTAAAGTCAAAGTTTGACTGTTACTATGAATAGGATAAATCAGTATTTCCAAGAATTTCCATTTCTGAGGATTCTATACAAGGAGGTAATTATAGACAGGTAAAAGAGTCGACACATTTAGTGTGACACTAATCTGTTTTATTTTTTATTGATGAACTATAGGTCATAAATGCTGCCTTTACAAAGATACAAGTAGAGTAGGAATGTAAATGACACGAGTACGAGATATACATTTACCATTGTTACCCCAGTACTCATCCTACCAAACCTCTGTCTTCCACTTATACTGCTTCTCCATTGTTAGAACTATATTTAAATGATAACAGAAAATATTTGATATTAAATTCTAGGTTAAAGTATGATATAACCCATAATTTATCTTAACATTGAAGTTTTGTCTAATCCTCTTTAAATAATATCTAATAATAATGATTCAGTAATAATGATAGAGGTCAGTAAAGTGTTCAGCATCCGAATTTTTCTTTACCAGCAATATCCCAAGTTTAGTGCAATATGCAATGCTAGGACTAATAGGATGTTATGTGTATTAGGAGCACTATATCCAGATGGGACCTTTGGAGCAAACAAACAGGATGATGGTGTTCCTCCTGGTGGAAATTATACTTATAAATGGACAGTAAAGACAGAGTTTGCTCCTGCTCAGGGAGATCCCAACTGTCTGACTTGGGCTTATCATTCACATGTGATGGCCAACAGAGACATCTCTTCTGGACTCATAGGAGCGCTGCTGACTTGCAAGAAAGGTATGAATGTCAGCCACCAAACAGTGGAGTCATTGCACATTACACTCATCCATTCTTTCCATTCACTTGCAATTAATGTACACACCAACCAACAGGGGGCTATACCAGCATTTTACATCATATTGGTATAAAATTTAAACATTTTGCCTGGATCAATGTTTATCCAGGGAAAGTGGTAGTAATTTGATCATTGGCTTGTGTCTCAGGTTTTGTTGTTCATGAAGCAAGACCCTGCCATCTGTATACTATTAGGTGTATAAACATGGTATTCTGATACAGTTACTAATTAGTTGCTAAAAAATGTAGTCAGTAACCTAATCTTATCACAAAATTAAAATAATGTAATTGACCTCAATACCAAATATACAGGTAATGACAGCATTTTATTCAGCTGGAAGGCATAACTTGCACTGTATTGCGATGATGTCCCTCTTTCCAGACAAAATAATGTCCAAATAAACCATAATAAACCACCCAGTGAACACATTTTTTCACTAGAGGCCGTTATAATGAATGACTGTAAGATTAGCTCTGATTTCACTCAAGTCCAGAGTGATGTTATGAAACTTGTGAAGTGTTGTATGTACATGTACATGTAATATATCATTCTTATTTAGCACCGCAACTAGCAATTATTTTGATTATTTTTGATCATTTTTTGATCATTTTTTTTTTTATTTGATAATTTTTAGGGTGTTAATTGAGTAATCTTTCCTTGATTATTCAATTGTTTTTATTTTAAAAAAATATATATACGAAATATATTTATTTTAAATATTTATTTGCAGCATTTTAATCAGCACTACTACAAAACCGTTTCTTCACTTGGCTTAATTAAATAGTAGTTACTAATTACTAATACTAATTACAACATTAGTGATATTTATCATATAATCTGTCACAACATATATGAATATTATCAAGTACTCATTTTGACCAAATGAGTGGTGATACTCATTCAGTATAACCATTATATATAAATGTTACTGAATATACACTCAGACTAGCTCAAGGTGACGGTCGGTATGTAGCCTACATCATTTACTGCTGATTACTTTTTAAACCACTTACCACACTTTTTGCAGCTGTATGTCTGTATTTCAATGATTCCCATTATTTGTTCAAATTTCAAACATACACATTCAAAATAAATATAAAATAAATATTCGCTGCCAGGTTCTCTCACAGAAACTCTCCAAGGCTAAGTTAATTTTGCTTGCTGTGTGCGCACATGAGGCGAATCACTTTCAATGTGTGGTATCGACTCCAAAGATTTGCATTTGACTCTTGCCCAAGATTAGTAAATCGACTCTTTTTGGGATCACTCTTTTTGTGAACCGAAAGCAAGGTCGGAAAAATATGCTAATTTTACTTTTTACTTTTTTAATCTAATTGATTCAAATAGCATCGCTACTTACTGCTTAACAAAACATACCAAACTGTTTTGGACAATTCAAGCAGGAGTATCATGCTTCTCCTCACATTCCCACAAACGAATGCTAATATTACTCACATTAAATCTCTAATGTAAGTAATGTTATGCGGCTAGCAGGGTCGTGTACGGTAAAGAGTTTCCTACCGTAGAGAAATGTCTTTTCATGAAGTGACACATGCAGTATGTACGCAGTGTGCTTCATAATGCAGTTCAAGTAATAATGAAATTATTGGCAATTATTTTTATTATTGATTTTCATTAATTTTGTTGATTAGTTGTTGCAGCCTTTATGCAGTGGTTGCAGCACTTTAAATCCTGTAATCCTGTAAATAATCTGATTACAGCTTTTTTTCTGCAACTATAATGGAATACAGTTTTTTTTTTTTTCTATCCTAATTACATGACGCCCTCACATGTATTCCTTTACTCCCCAAGCCTGGGTATAGCACAATGCCATTATCTGTATCTGTTTAGTGCGCAAAATTTTCATATATCTTTTCATATTCAGATTTAAATCAGAAACGGGCATGATCTACACCAGATCATCCCATGGTTATCTCCTGACCTGAGCCTGATCCCGCAGAGAAAAGAAAGCTGTTTCCAAGCAGTACCAGGCTGCTTGTGTGTGTGTGTGTGTGTGTGTGTGTGTGTATATGCTTTTGATTTATTCACACAAACAAACAGCAATTTGCTGAACATTACTTCTGAATCAGACACCCTGTCGAATATTCTGACAAGCTTTTTATCTTCTATATAAGATAACTGAGTAAGCAAGCTAACTGTTTCATAACAGTGATGTCTTTTCCAGCTCGAGAAACTGTTACTTAGACTACAGTTGACTACAATAATTACATATATTTACCAATATTTTACCAGATTTGTTTTTTTTTGGGGGGGTTTGTTGTATTCTCGGAAGATTAGAAATGTACTCTGGATACACTTTTAGAATATATTATAAAACTGGGATACACTAGTTTACATAGGATCCTTTAAGTGGCATTTCATTTTAAAACCTGTATGATTTATTAAGAAAATTCGGAGAACGATAAGTTAGAAATGATATCCATGTAATATCCATGATCTGTTTCAATCAGGAATCCTGCAGTCTGTTTTTGAAGTGAACTATTCCCAGCTATTATCAGGAGTTACCTACTCTCAGGTACAAAGGACAGATGTTGATAAGGACTTCCTCCTATTATTCAGTGTGGTGAATGAAAATCTGAGCTGGTACCTAGATGAAAACATCCAGACCTTCTGTTTGGATCCCACTGGTGTCACCCCTTCTGATCCAGACTTCCAACGTTCTAACCAGATGAACGGTAAATGTTTCTTTGTATATCAATCTTTGGGGCAGTTTTTCTGAATGCCATAAACAGAGGTAAAATCCTGATAATTAATACCATTCATAGTATTTCATTCTTTATTCTTTTAATCTTTATTCTAATATTTCTATTCATATTATTTATTATTTTATAGCTATTAATGGATATGTGTATGGGAACCTTCCTGGGATTGAGTTGTGCCAGAACAAAAAAGTTTCATGGCATTTTATTGGCATGGGCAATGAGATCGACATCCACACAGTATATTTTCATGGGCAGACGTTGCTGATTCACGGACATCGAGTCGACAGTGTTAGTCTATTTCCTGCCTCTTTCATGACTGCAGAGATGGAACCCTTAACAATAGGAAGATGGCTGCTGAGCTGTCAGGTTAACAGCCATATGCAAGGTATGCTTTCAGCTGAGTAGTTTAAAAACATTTGCAAACAAATGATCAGAGATTAGTTATATTGCATTTATAAATGGAAACTTAAATAGTAAGATCACTATTTATAGTGATTATATAAGACTATATATTTATATTAGAAAAATGTATTATAGAAATTAAAAATACATATTAAAAATGGGGTCTTGAAGCATAGATAAATAAATAAATTAATTAATTAATTAATTGTGTGACAGAATTTGATTTAGAATTTTTTTAAATTCTTATTCTTTAAACATTCACTGTTGGATATGTAAAGCAGACTATTATTCTGAAAAAAAGATTGTGTGTTTTAGAAGATTATTCATCCCATATTGTATGCATATTTTATGGATACAGTATATATATATATTGTAAGTACCATTAAGAGATGACAGTGTTACCAAGACTGGAACAACATTGTGCAATTTCCACAGACATTTATTTTTTGCCTTTGTGTGCAGATGGTATGCAGGCACTGTTCAATGTTTCTTTGTGTGCTGGGGAGACAGACACTGTCGCTCTTTTGAATGGGACTGTGAGAAAGTACTTCATCGCTGCTGAATTGGTCCAATGGAACTATGCCCCATCAGGGATAGACAGTTTAAATAATGTTTCACTGACTGAAAGTGGGAGGTATGGAGTGATGATAGTTTCTTTTCAGAGTAATTTAAAATGACTCATATTGTTTTTGAACTGTTTAATACATGTACAGTTTTTGGCTAGACGTTCCTCTTGCACCGTGCAAAGATACATGCTATACTCTGACTACATTCTTATTTATTTATTTATTTATTTATTTGTTTTTGCTCTTCTTAGCCATTCAGAGCTGTATTTTGGGAATGGTAATGGTCGTCTTGGTGGAGAATATACAAAGGTGGTATACAGAGCTTACACTAATGAAACATTTACAGAAAACACCAGCACGGATACACACCTGGGTATACTAGGTAGTCACCCCTTTTAAAAGTTTACATCGATTGTGTATTTGATATTTAAAGGTTATCCAGTTATTAGGAAAAAGAATAATGTGATTGAAAACATTATTATTGTTCAATAAGAACCCTATGGGGATTATAACCAGAGATCATGATTTACATTCCAAAGCATATTAAATAAGATACTGTAGTTATATTTTCATCTATCTTTCAGATACAGTAGTATCATTTAAATAGTGAGATTTTGTAATATTCTGTTTTAATTGACATTTGAATTGCCTTGTTCAATACTATTTACTTTTTTCCTGTTCAGGTCCTGTACTAAGAGCTGAGGTTGGGGATACTTTACAGGTCACATTTCTGAACAAGGCTGATAGAAATTACAGCATCCAGTCCCATGGCCTCCAGTACACAAAGTCATTTGAGGGCGCTCAGTATGAAGATGGTGAGAAGGCAACGATACAGATACAGATCTTCTGATCTTCTGCTTTCACTGCACAGTTAAATGTTGCTGCCATAATTTCATCCTATATTTTAAATTAGAAGCAGTTGGTAACAAATATACATAAGCTAAGTTAAAAAGTACTCCCCCCATAAAAACACCAGCTTATATCTGTCAAATAGTGACAATTTTTTTTAAATTGCTGATCACTCAAAAAGAGGTAATCAATCTTTCAGCATAATTTAAAATGTCTGGAGTGAATGAGGAATTTATGAAGATTAACATTTGTTGAAAGGCTGATACAAATGTTTGGGCTCTGCCCCATCTTACAAGCTGTCAGTGATTTATAGTTAATAAATAGAGTTAATTTGTAATGAAACATAAATGATCAAAATGGTAGCTGTTTTTTTTTTAAATACATATGTACATAATTTAAAAACCATACTTAGTAATAAAGTACAATTTCATAGCAGTTTTAACATCTGTAAAATAGCATGCATCACAAAATAGAGCATTAGCTTACCTAGACTAATATAAAGATAGACTGTGCAAAATTTCACCTTGATTATTACCTTCACCTTGCCAGCTCATACAGAGTGAAGAAAGTGATAGACTGGAGTTAGGAGCAGCTACTCTTATGAATTTGTTCTTATGGAATTCAACAAATCTGTCCTAATTCCGGGTGGCACAGTGCCACAGCATATTAACTATAGTCTTACTTAATGAAAACTAGTTATTCCCACATTTACTGTACATTATTTGGCATATTTTGTATTTGATTTTTAGACACAGAAAAAAAAGGAGCTCACGTACAGCCAGGAGATTCTTTCAACTACACTTGGCACGTGATAGAGGGGCCGACTGACAGTGACCAGACCTGCATCTCTTACCTGTACTTCTCCTCCAGTGACTCCATCAGAGACACCAATTCTGGCCTCTTTGGACCTCTACTTGTGTGTAAGAGAGGCGCACTGAGCTCCAAAAATGCCCAGGTATGATTTTCTCTATAGTTTCCTGTATATACCAAGGGAAAAGACTAATGTGCAAACATTTGAAAAATATTATTTAACATTTTCTTAATTTTTTTGCTGATAATATAAGAAAGATGTGGACAAAGAGTTCTTCCTGCTTTTCACTATGATGGATGAAAACCTGAGCTGGTATCTTAAGAAAAACATTGAGATATATGGGACAAATGAATCAAATCCAGAGAATGAGGATTTTCAGGAGAGCAACAAGATGCATGGTAACCTACATGCTCATTTCACTTGCTCATCTCATACAACTGAATTTTGTGTTTACAAATGAATTTGTATTTCTTTTAGACAAACTGTTTTTCATTAATTACAATATAAAAATATATATAATATTCCATGCTGGCTATGTGTTTGTCTGGTGCAGCGGTGAATGGCTACATGTACGGGAATCTACCAGGGCTGGAGATGTGTGAGGGTGAACGGGTCAGATGGTATCTCCTAGGACTTGGCACAGATGTGGATATACATGGGGTGTACTTCCAGGGAAACACCTTCCGCAGAGACGGCGTCACCCGTGATACCCTCGCTGTGTTTCCACACACTGCCGTCAGGGTCTTCATGCAACCAAATACAACCGGTCAGTCATGCTCTTAGTGCCTTTGCTTATACCAGTGTTTTTCTTTAAAAATTTAAATTTCCAGGTTCTCAAGTTTCTTCCCACTATTCAGTCAGGTGCTGAGAGGTGGAGTGATGGATACAGTAAATTGCCCATAGGTATGAATGAGTATGTGAATGTGGGTGTGGTAAGTGATGGTCTGGAAGGGTGTATTCTCATCTTGCATCCAGTTTTCCCAGGATAGACTCTAGATACACCAGGTGATATCAACAGCAGGATAAGGCTGCTGTTGAAAATGAATAAATTCAGTGGAATTTACCAGAACCACCTGCTTTGTCTCAGATATTCAGTGTACGTTTTGCAAGCATGAAATTCCAGCAGTTCCTTTTAGTGATACATACAGTATGTTTATTATTATTTATCTATTGCTGACAGAACATTCTAGTTCTTCATGGTTATTTGTTAAAATGGGTCGCCTAGTCCAAGTAAGGTTTGAGGCTGAATCTGGATAGTCTACTCAGTATGCTTTAATGTCAGTTAAGTACCAACCACCTGATCATTACTTGTGTTTTACTGAAATACAAAAAAAAAGGGTTTTCTTTGATCAAAATGAGCCTATTATGTGATCTTTTCACCAACCTATTTTACTGCTGAATTAAATTTACTAAGTATTGTTAACATAGAAGAGAAGTGAATTAACAAAAACAGAACTTTTTTGGAGGATTTATTTGATACGAATTTGTATTTTTATGGTTCTTTAAAACGATTGCCAAAAAGTGGCCCAATATAGCCTATATTTTTCATCCAGAGAAATATCTTTGTCTTAGATTCTTTCTCTTATTTCAAGTTTCTTTCTGCTTTTCTTTTCAGTTTCCTTTTCTTAGGTTCCTTTGTAGGAACCAGCAGGGTAGTCCTACTGATGTTTCGGTTCCACCATTTCACTCAAATGATTTTTTCACGAAGTGACGTGGCATGTGTGCGATGTGCTTCGTAATTCAGTTCTACTAATAATGAAATTATAGGCAGTTACATTTATTTGTGATTTTGATTGATTTTTTGATTTGTTGTTGTAGCCCTTATGCATTTCATAAAATTGTAATCCTGTAATAATTCTAGTTTTTACAAAATGTATTGGTAATCTGATTATATATTTTGTTTCTGTAACTATAAAGGAACATAGTTACCTTTTTTGTATCCTAATTACATAATGCAGTTACAAATACTCCATTACTCCCTAAGCCTGAGGACTGAGTATGGTTAATTAAAAAAAAAAAGGCTATATATTAAAACACTGTAAAGCACGTTTAGTGTTAACGTTAAAGTGCACAGAATCACTGACACTCATCTCCTCTGTCTTTAGAATTTCAGCTGCTCTTCATTAATGTGTATAAGAGCATTAGTTCAACCCACTGGCCTGTTGAATTGTGGGTGGTTCCAGTGTTATACAGTATGTGCATGTGTGTTAATACAGGGCTTTTTGAGGTGAGCTGCAAAGTGAGCAACCATTATATGGGAGGAATGAGGCAGCAATACAGAGTGAAGAATTGTGGGCAGAGCTCGTCTGCTCCTCCCTCTGCTCCCACTGTGTACTACTACATTTCTGCAGAAGAGCTAGAGTGGGACTACTCACCAAGTCGCACCTGGGAGCTCCAGAACTTCAACACCACAGAGGAGGATAGGTATGCACAAATACACATACAGAAAACTCAAGTATCTAAACCAAAAGAAATTACCATAAATGCTGTTTTTTATTTATCATTGAACAATAAATTGTCTGACTTGGCATTTTTGTACAGATCATTATTATACAAAATTAGACATAAACACCTACGTTGTTATCAAGAGAATTCTAAGACTATAAAATTGGATGCACACCTAAATTGATTATAGACAGTCTACTTTTCCTAGTAAATTGGCATACCATTTCTTGAATTTGCATATAGGAAGCCTGATATAACATAACAATAACATTTGTCACTTGTCACATATGTCACAAGTCCAATCCAAATACACACGTTGCCTTGCAAAAGTATTCAATCCCCTTAAGAGTCATCAGAATTGTCTTGATTACAAATGACACATGGATTGTTCCAGCCACTATTTTTTGTTGCAAATCAGTATGATCTTAAAGTAAAATTTCAAAGTCAAAATTCGTTATGTGTCATCAGATCTAAAAAAAAACGTGCTTGCATAAGTATTCAGTCTAATACTTGGTAGAATCACCTTTTGCTACAATAACACTCTCAAGTCTTAGGGTAAGTTCCCTCAAGCTTTGTACACAGTTTGAGAGTGATTTTTTGCCATTCTACCATTCTTCTTGGCAGACTCAGAGAGAACTGCTAGCTCAATTATGCAGGTTCTCTTGTTGTTCTCTCTAGTAAATAAATATATAAATACTTTTCAGAATGCCAGATATTGTTTTGTGTGTGTGTGTGAGTCATTATTATAGTTGTAGTCTTTATTGAACTTGTAATGTATACTCTGCTTTTTTAGTCCAGGTAGTGTATTTGTGGGGACTGGTGAGAACAAACTCGGCTCCAAATATAAAAAAGTGGTTTATAGAGAGTACACTGATGCCACCTTCAGGACCAAGAAGCAGCAGAAGTCTTCAGAGAAATATCTGGAAATACTAGGTACAAAGATTTGGTTCTGTAACTATTTTAAATGTTTTTGCTGTTATTAGATAATTTTCATTTAGTGTGACTGTCATCTGTAAACCAGTCTCTCTCTCTCTCTCTCTCTCTCTCTCTCTCTCTCTCTCTCTCTCTCTCTCTCTCTCTCTCTCTC
>JAQQZR010000394.1:9511-14869 GCA_030068235.1 Notoglanidium macrostoma | reverse complement strand
CCCCCCCCCCCCCCCCCCCCCCCCCCCCCCCCCCCCCCCCCCCCCCCCCCCCCCCCCCCCCCCCCCCCCCCCCCCTGAAGTGTAAATTAACAGTATCTAATATGTATTTTGTACAATGTTATACATACACACACACTGACACGTACACACTGCACATGTGTATGTATGACATTGTGAGTTTTTGATAAAATATATTTTAGTGCTACATTTTTTCAATGTATCTTTTGGAATAAAAAATAAATAAAGCGAGGTTTCAGATAAACAATTCATTTATTGTTTTTATCTTAATACAAACGCCTTCGTGTGTACATGTTGGTGAAGATTACAGCTTCGACCAGTTAAAGGTTGAAGTTAAGTGCAATTAAAGTCTAATTTTAGTTCAACTGTGCATTTCTTCACCGATTTCCTCTCAGATCTGAGGTAAATGTTGACGTTCCGGACACTTCCGTCTCGTTTCCACCGTCGCGGTGTCTTTACACACTGTGTAATAGCTTTACACTAGCTACTTCATAGTTCTTAATCATGAGCTAGCTTATGCTCTGTGGAGGTTCTCCCCCCCCCCCTCCCCTGTTACCTAGCAACATTGTTCCGACGTTGACATTTCTCACTATGGCGAAATCCATTACACTAAGGTTAGCAGTCGATGAGAGGTGTAAATTAAAGTAAAAACTAACAGTGCAAGTTCAGTTTTAACGTCTGTGGTAAACGATGATGTTCGGCATGGTTCTGCCTCCTCACACGGTCTGTATAAAAGACGTAAAGGCTATCATTAGCCCACAAACGCTGTGTGAATGTATTTGTCACCTAGCAACAGCTTTCTAACAACACCCGTGTGCTGCAGCATTGAATAATGGCAGACGGCATTATGTTTGTGTTAGCGGTCAACGCTAAGTGAAATTATAGTGTAATATGACTTGTTTGGAGTCTTTTCTTACTTATTTATCGACACATCTGAGGTAAACGTTGAGGTTTTGGATAGTTCTGTCGTGTTTCTACGGTCACTGCTACATGCTAGCTAGTTAAATTATTTGCTTCAACCATTTTACGTCCTATGTGGATGTTTCCCGGTTGCCTAGCAGCGATCTTCTTACAGCTTTGTCCATTTGAAAGATGATTTTTTTCCCCCATAGCATTTGCTTTCTCATGTTACTTGTATAAACGGTCATGTTTGGGAGGTTCATGCTGTAACAGCACTAATGCCAATGCTTTGTGCCAATATGGGAGCTAAGAAGTATTCTTGTAATCTTGCTTCATGTTAGCCTTGACGCTTTTATTATTTAGGATTTATTATAAAAAGCCAGAAGAGCTACATGATGCCACTACACACACACACACACACACACACACACACACACGCTAAAGCAGTGTTTATTCCAGGCAGGAATTCGGTTTCCTCACCATTTTTCACATCTCTTTATGATCCTCAATGACCACGGACAAAGCCGGCACTGCCTAGAAGGTTCCAGAATTTTCTTCGGACCCAGATGAACACGTTGTTAAGCCAAAATATCAAGACGTGTTTGCATCTCCTACAGAAGACCAGGCTACTTCACGTAATCATGTCCAGAGCTGTGAAAAGCCAAACCCGTGTCTAGACCCCCGTCAACGCCAAATCCATCCAGGATTTCTGGGATCTTCTCTTCCGCTGCTGATGGATTGTTCCATTCATCCGTCCATTGTAATGGTTAACTTTTACACATCCTTTAAGATCTTCTCATTCAGGTTTAATCACGCACACATTTGCATAAAAACAGACGGAACAGAATCCCAAATGAAACTATTATCCGAGAAAATTTTTTCCGGTTAACACGCGTCACAAAACAGCTAACATTCCTGCATAGATTTGTCGGGCGCATTTTCCATCCGTTCGCTTTTAAGTGTAATAATTCACAAATACTTCCTTCTATTTGTAAATTCACTTAAAACGTTCAAAGCACGCTTTTTAAATATTCTTTAAACCTGTCGACTGACAGCTCAGATGTACTACCACAGAAACGCAGACAGGGGGCAGTACGTGCACACACACAAACGCAATCCCAGCGCTGGGTTCAGAAAGAGGAACTGGACGCTCTGGAGTCTTTCGTCTTGCATCCTGTTTTTGCGGTCGAGTGTAAATCACCCTCACGGCTTACCGTAATACTGCCGAACCCCCCTTTCCGTCTTTTCTTCCGAAGCGCACGTTCCTGGTGAACTCCTTTATGTGCTAACCAAGGATAAAACTCCAGAGAGAAGACTACTGCAGTGTGATTCACTCATGAAAGCTGGGAATGAAGAGATTCTCCCAAATAGTCATGTTTCGTTTGCAGATGGGTAGGTTCACGTACGAGTAATTAAAAGAAAAAAGTTAGTTTTTTTAAAGATATAAGCATTTTTGTTATCTCCGCACTGATTTGCATTCACTCATTCACCTTCCTGAAGCGCTCGGTCCTGGTGCTGAAGCGGGAATACCGGTGACCCCGTGTTACCTTTTACTCCACAAATGTTTGTGAACCACATTGCGACTTCCGAGCTGTCCGTTAGTGCGAATAACAATTGTTAGTATTGAATCAAATAAAATTTTAGCATCTTGGTCTCTCCGTGCAGCACATGAGCATCCTCCGGGATCGAACCATGGCGTTGGGTCACTGCGTACATCATCACGCGTACGAAAAATCTAAATATTGGAAAGAATTTAGAGGAAAATAATTAATGAGCCAATGGCTTGGGAGCAAAAAGGGTCGAGTCTTATTGGGGAGTTGTCAAAATGATTAGATTTACTGCACAGAGATTTAGATGAGTGGAGTCCAGCGGATACAGTAATGAAGTGCTGCTTAAGGTGGCACTAAAATAATGGAAGTGGACAAGGGGAAGTGTTAAATATAGGATTTCACATGTTTTGAATTTGGATGGATGTACATATGACATTTTCTACACGTTTCTCTCTCTCTTTTATATATACATATATACACACACACACACACACACACATTAGCCTTTTTCTTTTTTGACTACATTCACCTTTCACTTTTAGGTAAAATCAGTTAAGAAAGATGCGGCGAGAGAGAGCGAGACAGAAAGTGGGCGGGATGATCATCAGAGCGAGACAGGGGAAGTGACAGAGACGGTATGAAACGTGTAAAATGCACCCAATTCGAGGACAAAGAGAAACCTCGTCAAGCACAGAACTTTGAGGAACCTTAAGCGGACTCCTCTTTAATTTTCCGTACATTTAAAACTCCTAGAAAGTGAGAACCTTCAGCAATGACCTGCCCTGAAGACCAGCAGGAACACGGTGGCCAGTGCTGCAAAAAATGCCACAAGGGTGAGTCTCGAAAAACACAAGAACTGGCGCGTGTTCACGTTTTTGTATTAGAAACAGCGTACAACACGTTCTTGAGATTCTCTTAATCTTAATACTATTCTGAAACAAAAATGTCTTATTTTGTTAAAATCACTTTTTTTCATGAATTCAGACACATTTCATTGCAGGGGCTAGAAAGGAACTCTAACCAATACAGAGATAAGCTTTTAATAAAGCTTTATAAAGTTTCATGTCCTTAACAGGTCATTTCTTGAGTGTTTCTCGGTCGTCCCGGCGAACAGCGTTACGGTTTTGGACACGTTACCGTTGGCTTTGTAACACGTTCAGACTGTCAGATTTGGTTGTTTCGGGGGTTGTGAAGATGTTTCCCATTTTAGAATGTTGATACATGTTCGTACCACGCTGCTGTAACATTTTGTTCTGGAAGCAAACTCACAAGTGTAGAATAATACTTGTATAATTTTAAATAGTACCTATTATGACATGTAATAACTTAATATATGGTAATGGAGTTTTGACATTTAAAGCCAGAGCGAGAGAACGCAAACGCTTTTAAACCAGCTTCTACTTAGAGTAGTACGCTTCAGAAACAGGGTGTGATTTCGCTGTTTGTTTCTCGCCGTTTCAGGGATGCATGTGTCAGTTCCCTGTCAGAAATCTATAGAAACGGTGTGTGCACCATGTCCTGATGGCTACTTCACAGAGATGGACCATTACTTAGAAAAATGCTTGCCATGTACATCATGTGACCCGGGTAAGCTTCACCACCAAACATCACCATACACTGATGCTCTTCACCAGAACACAAAGATATGGCCGTTAACGAACGGCCGTTAAACAGTTAATATATCGCTCTCATACCTGCTTTAGCATATAAACACTTTCTACCTGGGAAATGTAATGCACGCATAATATTTACAATGTTATTACATTCAACATGTTGAAGTATGTAAAGAATATTAATATAAAAATGTTGAGAATTAGAAATTGTAATAATTCTTATTATGTATTTATTTCTGATTGGTGTGTGTGTGTGTGTGTGTGTGTGTGTGCGCTCCTTCTCTTAGCCCATCATCTGCAATCGTCGAAGCCCTGTACAAAAGAAAGTAACATAAAATGCGGGTGTATGGAGGGCTACTACTGTACTCAAACATCCAGAAAATATGAAGATCACTGCGAGAAATGTGAGAAAATCAGCCTCTGTCCACCAGGACAAGGAGTTTCTGTTCCCCGTGAGTTCAACACACACACACACACACACACACATACAGCTAATACATTCATACGAGATATAATTCTTTGTTAAGCTGCTATTCGAGAGGCTTTTCAGATTACCCAAACTCTACAAGTGAAATATTTAAGATGGTATGCGTTCAGATGTATTAGATACACATCGCGTAAAACCTTATGGATAATTTGGCAAATAGAACATGGACCATCATATTACCGTATTCAAGCTATTACGGGTTTTTATTCCTGAGATTAGATTACAATTAACATTTAGTTCAAGTCGATTAGGTTAACTGTGATTACTAAATAAGATCTTCACCACCATAAAAGAGCAAAGCATCATGGACCCCTGGGGTGCCCGTAACGCACTGCGAGATCCATGAACATGTGATCATCAAAACGTTCCCCAATGACCACGCCATACACGTACAGGGACCTGTCCCGTGTGCAGGAGCGTCCATCTTACTTTCTATTCGATGATGAATAACCGCGCCATTCTGACATGATGACCTCGGCGGTTTCATGCCAAGTCACACCTCCATGGTGTCGAATCCCACACAGGGGTTCGAGAGCACACGCTCTTCAGGAGAACCTCAGATGAGAGGAGGAAGGTCTTAAAGCAAAAGTTCAGTCACCAAGATGAAAAGTCTATCTGACAAACATCACTTAATTGTGGACATTTCTCTCACGGTGTGTTAAGATGATGATGATGAAGAACATTGAATTAAGTTTGAATAAAATGAAATGTGGTTGTTTTTTTTTTTTTCAGCCAACAGCACGCATGACACAGTATGTAAGCCCTGTCCAGCAGGAACCTTCAACAATAA
>JAQQZR010000394.1:2011-4511 GCA_030068235.1 Notoglanidium macrostoma | reverse complement strand
ATAGAATAAAGGATGGAAGCACTGGAGCGTAAAAATGAAAGAAGGAAGAAATGATACTATAGAACGAGAGGAAGGGAGACGTAGAAGCTATAACGTGTATGACGTGTGCTTTTGCAGATGGACTCTGTGCTGTAGAGGACGTCTGCACTCTGGAGTGCGACGGCGTCTCCGTCATGGGCTTTTCAGAGAGATGTGGGACGTTCTCCATCCCGAACACGTGCATGTCCTTCATCAGCGAGCCCTTCAGGTCCGAGCCGCAGGAGGACGACTGGCCCGGACTCTGACACGCCCGGCGTGCTCTCTGCGTCCCGCACGCTTCCTCCCGCACGCTGTCCTGAGGTTCATCTTAGCTTTTTTTAGAATCCCAAACGCTCCGACACTCAGGCTCCATTTAAGTGGTGATGTGCGTTACCCATAATGCACTGCGAGGAGCGAGGCCCGTTACCTGGAAGGCAGAGCTGGAGTTCTGACGGGTTTACACTGACCTTGAAGTTCCACCTGATGAACACTGATAAGATAGAGGATATCAAACGCTAGCATTCGGGACAGTTTTATTTACAAAGTGTAATGAAGACATACAGATTTTTTTATTTATTTATGGGTTTTTTTCTTTTTTGGACACAGCGAAACCGATGCAGAATGTACAGCTCGGACACGATACAATAATGCTCCTGTTAATTCTGTGATTTAATAATGACTTCTTTTCATCAGATGGTGTAATTTAAATATATTCTTGTAAAAACAAACAATATTCATCCTTTAAGACTTGCTTTTAGGGAAGCTGGGTTTATAGTCTAGTGAAGTGGAATCGCCAAGCGTTTAGTTATAACCATGGGATTACAGCGCCCCCAGCTGGCAGCACCAGCTCACTGCACCTGCAGACTCTTTCTACAGCTTTGTATTTATTTATCACTCGACGTCTGATGACTGTTTTTTCTTTGACACGTGTTTAATGTTTGCTGTCGGCTTTAGGTAAAGGAGATGTGAGAACCCGATGCTAATCAATACAACTTAATAAAGAATATAAATCAAACCGAATTACTCCTGATGGAAGGCTTTATAAATGACTGCTGTATGCTAATTGCTATCACAGATTCATCTAATATGTGAATCTTAGTGAGCATTTTATGCTAGCACCGACGGCTATTGTTTTATTCATCTTTTTAATTTATTTTTCCTGATTTATGGTTCTTTTGTTGTTGTATGAAAGTATTTTTTATTTTGATTAAATCACTTTTTTTCCCCACAGAGTCTTGATGAGCCATCAGTGGCTAGCAAGCCGGCTAACATGAGCTAGCCTGACAGGATTCCTGACAGGAATTTTAAGTCATATCTATCAATTTTCCTAAACACGTAGATAGATAGCTAAAAGCTGCTAATGAGAGCTTACTGACTAATCTTCAGGAATGTAGCTTGATTTTGTGCTAACACGCACCACTTGGGGAGGCTCAGTATAGGACATTTCTGAGGTATTCCAGTGATTCGATTCAAATGATTCATTCAGACTGATTCGATTCACTGATTCGTTTAGGTTGGCCTAATGTGATTACAGCCGCTGTTTAAAACAGACAACAAACAGTTTGAGTGTAAAGTAGTAAATAACCGTTTCTCTGCTCCGTCTCCTGCGTTATTCTCTGTAAATAGGACAGGATGAGATCGGACGCTGAACTCTGACCTGTTACACAGGACACAACAGTCTCAGTCATGACCGAAAGATTCACTGGAATCACTGGCTCAAGTTCATTTTAAAACCACGCCAGATAATTACACATAATTGTGATGTTTGATAATCATAAATGCAGCTTATTTGCCAAGTGGCTGACGCTGGAGTCGGTTCTTCGTGGGGCTGAGGAGTGCCGGGGCAGCTGCACAAAATGAATACCTCCTAGCAGTGATTCACTCCTCTTAGTGACTGGTTAAAGAGACTGCAGCAGCATCTCCTGTAGGTTTCAACCTCGGTGTTTAAGGGACACCATCAGGGTGAGTCTCATTCAAAACTGAAACGATATGATTAATGGGGGGTTTTTCAGCGGGGGGAAACTTTTCACACGTCACAAATGCAAACTCAGGACCGATTCTGGGTTTGTTCAGCCACGTGCAACAGTCATCATCATCATCATCATCATCAGTTTTCAGACAGAAATAATACGACTGAACTGCAATTTTATTCCTATCACATTTCTCTTTAATCAGCAGTGGCACAATGTGAACGTGCCATTTCACACACTCCGACTCTCAAACTTGTAAAGTGTTTTTTTCCACAAAGGTTACATTTCTGAGTTCCAGAAAGGTTCCTGCATGGTTCCTCCTGGTCCCAGTGACATGTACTAATTTAAACGGAAAGCTCAGGTGTGGGTTCGTCATGGACACACGGAGCTGCCCGGTGACCCTTAAACCAGTGCGTCAGTGGGAACATGGTGTGTACATGCGTGTGTGCGTGTGTGCGTGTGTGTGTGGGGGGGGGGGGGGGGGGGTTCACGGCAAATGTATAATAAAAAAA
>JAQQZR010000393.1:0-14876 GCA_030068235.1 Notoglanidium macrostoma | reverse complement strand
CAAGATGCTGGGATTGGCTCCAGCTTCCCCGCAACCCAGACAGATAAAGCGCTATAGATAATGGATGGATGGATGGAGATAGCCTGGTCTTTAATTAAACAGACAGCCTTTGTTAAACTGGCTCCTTATCAACATTACTTTACAGAACTCCAGTGAAAGGTTAGAAAGTAAATGTAATCATTTCCATGTCATTTTGGTGAAACATACAGTATTTAGGGAGGTTTAAAGTTGAGATGCTATATGAGATGTATATTATAGGAAAAAAAGCCTGATTGCATTTATTATTACTTTATGGGATTATCATAGGTCTAATTTCAAACACACACACACACACACACTCATACCTGCACCTGCACCTACACCTACACTAACACCTGAGAACTCTGACTATACTTCCTATGAGCAATCACACTCAGAAGACATGGCTGACCATAGACTTTCCCTTAGACGAGGAAATGGACTACGAATCTACGAGTCTCTGCCTACAGACAACATGGCTGACATTCTCCCGTGCTCAGAATCAACTGACTTCTGATTGGAAGGTGCTTTCAATTACACACCCACACACACACACACACACACACACACACACACACACACACACACACACAGAGAGAGAGAGAGAGAGAGAGAGAGTGAGAGATGCAATGCTGGTTACTTTTTTATACATCTAGATCTGCATAAAGATTTTTTCTAGATATAAAAATAGGTTAAAATAATGCAAATCACAGTAAAAATAAAGTTCATACATTGTAGTGTGTGCATGATGATCATCTCATCATGAAAGTGCATGCTTAAACACTTCACACTGTACTTAAATATCTATAGGATACCATGTGCTATAGTGAATATTGTGGAGCAGTTGGTTGATTCCACCAAAGGTGTCATTTTTGTCCCACTGACATTACATTTTCAAACCTGTACAGCGTTGTAACTTGAAGCAAAAAGTCATTTAAAACTCTCTACAGCTCTTAGAAAACAGCATTTATTTCCAGTGATTTTTGAAAATCCAGAAATTACCAAACGTATAAATATATTTATAGATAGATTATGATTTCTTTAGCATGTATATTATTCTAAAGTCCTTAGAGTCGTCGTACCCCAGCAGTGTATTTGACAAATAACTTGATGCTAATTTTGTTTATTTTCTAATACTATGGGGGGAAAATCATGCTGCATTCAACCCTGCTACTCATTTAAGCAACAGCAAAGAAGTATTGCAATAATGAGATCATTGTCATTTTAACACTATAAAGTTATTTTTTACTAGACTATTAAAAAAATGATTACAAAATCTTTATTTGAAGTTATGTGACTACCAGATAGGAAAATTCAAGACAAGAAGCAACAGCAGCAATCAAAAATTGTATTCATTCATAAAGTGCTGTGATGTATGAAAAATGAAACACCTCAGGACATGATGTTATAGGAAAACAATCACCTTCCGCCTGGTAACAGGAGCTCTGCTTGATGTCAGGCTGCATCCCGTGACAACAACAACAAATGTATGTGCACGGGTTACATTCTCAGAGGTTAAAATGTTAGACTGTTGGAAGGATGTGAGTTCAATGACCAGGTGCTACTGCTGGACCATTGGGCAAGGCCGTCAGCTGCTCATTTGTATTAATGAGATAACTGTAAGTCACTCTGGTAAGGGTGTCTGCTAAATGCCAGAAATGTGAGGCAATATTTTTTTCCCTATATCATTTAAAAAAATTTCTTAAACTATTTTCTGATTCCGTTCCTTGACAGAGCCAGTAATCCTGTCTTCTTGGATCTTGATCATTAAGATTTGAATTCGACTGAACAATCATCAATAAGAACAAATGTACAATAAAATCTAAGTTAAAGAAGGATGTCGCACACCAGAATATATAATATCTTGAGGTTGGTGTTTCTTTACGTTTCCTCTTTTGGCTCTCCTCTCATTGAAATGTAAGGCAGCATAATTCAGCTCCACATTGTTACAGTCCTGTTGGAATGGATATGAAATAGACTTTAGAATTATTACATGTTTAAATAATATATTTTAAACTAACTGCTTGTCTGTTTGTAACATCATATTTTCACACATCCTGAATATTTACCTGATTGAGAGTCTTGTCTGTTACAGAATCTTGTTTTATTCTCACTGTAGAGAAGAAAATGCAACAACTGTTTAAAGCTGCTATACAGTATAACAGGAACTAACTTGTTTTGTTGATGTTCCCGTTACATACAGAAAGGCAAGGTAAGCAGGATGCATGTGATGCGGGTTTTATTAAAGAACACAGTGTAGACAGTTCCGAAACAAAAGCCATTAATTAGGGTCAGACTCAGGCAAAGAATTTGATGATCTGCAAACACAACATTTGCAAGGCAGAAGAGCAAAATACAGAACATAAATGGAGTTAACCATGCGAGCAAAACAAAAAAACAATGGCTTAGTAGAGTCTGACAAGTAAATAATAGCTTGTAATCTAGCAGAGAGTTTAGAGTTCTTAAAGGAACCGCTTTAAGATACTATCAGGCATATGTTCAGGCCTGCATTTCAGCCTGGGGACTGAAGTCTGAGCCTGTAGTCCAGTGCCACACAGTCCAAGCAGCTTCTTATCCATGCCAAGCCTGTGAGGTATGCAGTATGGCACCCTGAGTGAAGGAGAGTTCATGATAGAACCCTCCCCATAAGCGCTACTCCTGGAGTGCCAATCAAAGCACCTAACTGAAGGACCTGGGCCTCTGAGCAAGGGCCGGATCCTGGACAATGCCCCATCAGTCTTTGGCATGGGTAAGAGCATGGGCATGGGCTCAGGTCTGGGCTACAGGCTTTATGCTGGGACTTGCCTCTTCAGCTTGTGGCACAGGAGTAGGCATGGGTGCAGACACAGTCATGGACTTAAGCATAGTCAAGGGTTTGGACTCAAACACGAGCAAGGGCATTGACTCAGGCTTGGGCTTGGACTCGGGCATAAGCACTGGAATGGATTCAGGCATAGGCATGGACCCAGGCATGGGTATGGTCATTAACTCAGGCATTGGCATGAACTCAGGCATAGGTATAGCCTCAAGCATGATCAAGGACTCAGGACCCAGGTATGGACACTGTCATGGAGTCAGGCATAAATATGGGCTCAGGTATGGGCATGGATTCATAGGGGCATACATTTAGTGACAGATTCAGGCATGGGCTTAGGCACAGATCCAGGCATTGCCTTGGTGACACTTGAGGTCACCACATTGACTTCTGACTTATTGATGGCAAAGTCAGGAGGTGGAGGACACTCTGCATCAGCAAAGTCCGGATGTGGAGTGATGACACCATTCTTGAAGTCAGTAGTCAGAGCAACAACATAATTTCCTAAGTCCCCTAGATAGAGTAACTATGTCTTCCCTGAAACCATGGGGCAAAGCACCATCATGCCTGAAGCCAGGAGGTTGAGCGGCAACATCATCTCTGAAGCCAGGAGGTGGAGCAATGCCATTATCCTTGAAACCCGGGAGTGGAGTGATGACATCCTTGAAACCAGGAGGTGGAGCAAGATCTGGAAAAAAGGCCACCCAGTCTGCCTCTGGAGGGATCTTGCTGCTGTAAGATGCCCAGTTAGCCTCTGAAGGGAGCTTATTAATGGAGTCTCCAAAGTCAGCTTCTGGCGGGAGCTGATTTCAGGGTGCGAATGCTGCCCTGTATGCCTCTGGTGGGAGCCCTGCCACCCAGTCAGCCACAGGTCTCTACCAACCCCCCAACCCCCAGTCTGCCATTCCAGCTATCCTGCAGCATTCATGATGATAATGAGGGACTCTGTTACATACAGGGAGAAGAGGTATGCAGGATGAATGTGCAGGAGGCAGTTTAATTAAACAGCACAGTGTAGCCAGTTCCAAAATGAAAGTCTACACTCGGGGCAGAGTCAGGCATGGAATCAAGTGAACTGCAAACAGCTCTACATGGGCTAGGCAAAAGACCAAATTCCAGGACAAAGCAGAGTCAAATAACCAGGAAACTGAAGTCTAGGTCTGTAGTCTTGAATTGCAAATATAATTTTTAATGATAAATGTAATTGTTGGCAAATTGCTGAAGTGCAATTGGAATAAAACATTTCAGGATGTGTTAATAGTGGAAAATCTTTGGAACTGTAACAGTAACTCTGTTAACAGTAACTTTGTAACAGATATTTATTAAATCATATATATATTTGTGGAATAGCAATATAATATCTAGTAAACTGGTGACTAATTGTATATAATGGAAATAATATATTATAATAGCTTTATAATAATAAAATAAGTTTAATTAAAGCCATAATGCAGACTTACCCCTGTGCTGTTCACAGTTGCTCCTTTTACAGGTTATGATAAAGATCAAAGTAAAGATCACAACCACACACACTCCCAAAGCTACAGCAAGACAGATCACTACAGGATCCACAGGTCTCTCTGTCACATAATAAATATCACATTATCAAATGCTGGCTTAGTGAGTTCTTCTATGCTAAAACAAGACATTTCTTCAGGTCATTAAAAATTAGCAAGAATAATGATTTAAGGTTTTAAATATATAAATACTTTTAATTAAACAACATTGTCCCAAAACTTTTTGGGCACTCCAATGCAAGTTAAACGATCTAGAGTATACAGACCAAAATTGCTGCAAACTCTGTTTAATCAACAAAAACATCATATTTATTTACCCATTTGTATTTTTTGCCCCATTTAAATATTAACAACCTTTAATCTTTTATTAGACATTAAGTAAACTACAATTTGCTTATTAATGATCTACAATATACTTACTGAGTGAAGGTGTTAACTGGACTCGTGTCCCGTTCCCAAAAATGATCTTCCCGCACAGGGCCACAGCGCAGTAGTAAGTGCCAGTATCACTGAGGCTGAGGATGTTCTTGGAGAAGTTGTACACACAGGTGTGTGTAGAAGAGCCGCTCTCACACTGATGGCTGCTGTTGTGATGAGTGGAAATGATTTGAGGATGGGATTGTGGTGGAGCAGCTCTGAACCAGAGCACTTGGAGTTCTGCTGCTCTTCTCTCAGAGAGAACCGAGCACTGCAGAGTCACTGACGCTCCTGCAGGAACCGAGTCTGACACGCTGATCTGCGACACTGACACTTTTACATCTCCGTCACCTGTTGAGTCTAATATAGACAGTGTGAGATCTTAGTAAGACCTTCGTTTTTATATTTAGATCTTTATAATGCTAAGGTCCATAATGCTAAGGTGCATCAGTTATAGCTTATTATTCCAAACATTATGAGTATATTTAATAAATACAACTGGCACAATTAAATAATTTCATGTAATGAGAGTCATTGACTCGGTGGAGAAACTGAGATGAACCTGGCACTCTAGAGTGCTGAGCCCTTAAAGATTATAATAAATGCTTTTAAAAATATGCTAATAATTAAATATACAGTTGAGGTCAGTAGTTTATATGCACAGACATAAATATCGCCATGGACATGAATCTCATGGTAATATTGCATTACTTCATTGAACTATTCTTTTTCTGGAGAAGAATTGTTGCACAACACACATCTTCAACAATGAACCAAAATTAAAAGAACAGAGGAACACTTTACCAACTGCTAAGCATGGTGGTGGAAGCATCACGCTCTGGGGCTGTTTTGCTGCCAGTGGAACTGTTGCATTGCACAAAGTTAATGGAAGAATGAAGAACCTCAGAATTCTTCATCGTACCCTCAAACCATCAGATAGATGGATGAAAGTACAATGCAACTGAGTGTTCCAACAGGACAATGACCTCAAACACACATCAAAGCTGGTTGTGGAATGGATAAAGCAGGCTAAAATTAAGATTAAAGCAAGTCCTGACCTCAACCCTATTGAAAATATGTGGACTGTGACTAAAAAGTCAGGTCCTTGCCAGAAAACACACAAATTTAATTGAAGTCTGCTGACAAGAGTGGTCAAATATCCAACCAGAATTCTCCAGAAGCTTGTTGATGGCTAACAAAAGCATCTGGTCAACTTGCTAAGGAACATTTAACCATATATTAGGCGTGCTGTATGTCTATTTTTAATCTCTATGTGTAATTTTGTGCACCAAATTCTTGTTGAGAACAACTCAAAGAAATCACTGAAAGCCCAACATTGCCGTGACCTTTATGTCCACAATGACTGTATGTAAACTTTTAACTGCAACTGTACTTACATATACTTATAACTAATATTTCTGTGTGAACATAAAACTTCTTACCTTTTACAGCTAAAAATGTTCCTTTTGAAAACACTTGAATAAATTTCACAGTGCCGCAGTAATACATGGCTTCATCTGATGGCTCCACATTAGCAATTTTTAAATGGCAGCTCATCTTTTCTTCCTCAACGCTGAATCTTTGTGACTTGAACTCCTCTTCGTAACGAGGTTCATTAAGAATTGTGACCATTAAACGAGGCTCATGTCCTGTTTTCTGCCTGTACCAGACGATGGAATCAGTGGTTACCTCTCCCAGTCTAAGGCAACGCAGAATCACGTTATCACCAACATTAGCAGTGATCGTTGGGTTTGGCTGGCTGACATAAATCGCAGAATCTAATATCAAAATTCAAAGAATGAAACATTAGCAAATGTACCAATACTTTACTCTAACTAGAATTAGCAGGGATTCCAATTGGGGTAGTAATAAAAATGTTGTATAGCGCCAAATAATTTCCTAGTACCAATATTGAGGAAAATGTCTCAACAGTGTTTCAAAGCAGAAATAATAACCTAATAAACTGGCAGTTCAGTATATAATTCTTTAAAAATTTAAGCTTAGCTTTTAACACTTTTTTCTCAATATGCACAATGATGATGATATATACAATGTTCTCGTGTTTGTCATTTAATCTTTATTAAAGCATAATACATATGATGAGAAAACTACAAAACTATCCACACTTACCAGTTTTATTAAAAAGCATCAGTGTAATCCACATCAGCATCATCATCTTCAGTCTGAGGTCTGTGTACAGCATGTCTCCTCTTACTGCACTGGCAGATGGTCGAACTGAACACATCTCACTTTGTGCCAAAGATTCATGATGGGAAAGTCTGACATCATAGATTTCCAGTGGTTTTTTTTTTTTTTTGTTTTGTTTTTTAACCATACAATCTAGCCTAGACCAACAAGTCACCAACAGTAGACAGCAGTAGATTTTTCAGAACATTTCTTCAAATATAACATAATACTCTTAACATTAAAACCAAAAAAGAAGGAAATGAGGCAGTCAAATGTTTTTTTTTTTTGGTCCAGTTACTGAACAAATTTATATCAGACCTATTTTATCCAACTTTTTTTTCCTATTATTTTTCTTGCAAACCTGAAACCCATATTCAAACTCTTGCTTGAAGAGTTGATTAGTTTTATTTGTTAGCTTGTTTATTTATTTTTTCATCACCTGTCAATTCAGCGACTAATACTTTAATGCTTTAACAGGACCTTTGAAATACAATCGTCGTTTACCATACTTCATATTACCACCAATAAAATCATATACTCTCAATGATGTCCTAATAAGTGTGATGAATTATTTTAATCATTAGATTAAAAGCATACTTTTAAAGACTTTTTGCAAAAATCGAATAAAGGGTTGAACAGATGGTTTGTAAAACCTTTTTAAGCATATATAATTGATTTTAAAACAAAAATGTATACATTTAAAACAATTTTAAAAAATAAGTAAAAATGACTTTAATTATTAGCTTGAAACCTGGATCATTAGTAGCATCAGTAGCTTATTTTATTAAATAAACTGGCTAAACGATGTAGAATATATAAATTAAGAGTAAGCTCTTAAAGTCCAATTCCAACATGAATATTGTATTTGGGACAGGAATGTATTTTTTCTAGCTTTAATGTAAATTCATAGCACACTTTTCCTCATTCAGAACATGAGATTCTTAAGTTTTCATTATTTTCATTATTTCTAAAAGCTGTGCCAGTAATAAAGGTAGAAGGTTTGAGCAAAACAAACTCCTTTGTGATTCTGATCCATTCTCTATAACATGTCAGTGAGCACTGAGGAGAACCAGCACTCATCCCAGCCCTCATGTTAACTTGGGGCTGTGTCTAGGTGGGTGGGTTTATTTGTAACTTCTTTTTTTTCCTCCTCAATAGATTTCTTAAGCTTATTAGCACCCCTTTTAGGAAGATGAGAGTCACTGATATCCCAATCCCCAGGCCGGAAAAAAAAACAAAAAACCACACGCAGGCTTGCAGTCCCTTGAGTGACTGCTGACTATGAGCAAACTCTCTCCTCTGCTCTCATATATATATATATATATATATATATATATATATATACATCCATCAATTATCTATACCACTTTATCCATCTGGGTCACGGAGAAGCTGGAGCCAATCCCAGCATCTTCGGGCGAGAGGCCAATTATGGGCAATTTAGAGTAGCCAGTTGACCTAATATATATATATATATATATTAGGGACAAAAAAGCAACATCCAGCTGAATCAAGTGATAATTCATAATCCAGCACGTAGACACAGATTACAGAGCAAACCTGTTTTTGTTTAAATAGAAAAACAGTTTTTATTCTGCATTTTTCTGTCAACATTAACATGTTAAAATTAATTAAGTATAGACTATGTCCTTTAAAAAAAAAAGAAAAACTACACTGTAACCTGTAATAATCAAATTTAACATAAACCTATTTTGCATATTCAAGTAATTATTATTAAACATGAATCAGGTAAGCTTTAGGCATGTTTAATACTTCTTTTTTTTTTCTGAATTATGATCATGAAGAAGATATTTTCAAGTTTGTGTCGATATGGGTGGAGTTTTATTCAGGCCTTAATGCGGCTCCTCCTTCACCACTGTGTGACACTAACCAATCACATCCTCTCTCTCTCTCTCTCTCTCTCTCTGTCTCTCTCTCTCTCTCTCTCTCTCGTGCACACACTCTCACACTCCCGTTCTCTCCACCCCCATCTAAGCCTCAGCATGATACCAAAAAATAAATCAAAATGATGTGTCCTTAGATGTTACATGATTTAAGGTTTAAAAAGTTTTTTTTTTCCCTGGAAATGAGTTTTAATGAATCATAACCAGAGAAAGGGGAAAAAATCACTTAAGTGAGATATGAGAATATTTTATTTCCTTTATTATATTAATATATTTAATCAATCTAAATGCATTCAGGTTAAATATACACACTGCACTTGACAAATAATATTAAGCATTTAGTTCATGTGTGTAACGTGTTGAGGTGTGCATGTTTGTGAGTATGTGTGTGTGTGTGTGTGTGTGAGTGTGTATGTGTGTGTGTTTGTGTGTGTGTGTGTGTGTGTGTGTGTGTGTGTATGTGTGTGTGTGTGTGTGTGGTTTTGTAGCTCTGTTTGTCTCTTTGCTCCTTCACACACTGCAGCTCTGAGTGTTTCATCTCTGCAGGCCGCTCTGACCGCCCGAGTCGCTTTTCTCAGTAACAACATCAGTTTCACACCTCAAACTTTCCACAGGATGTGTGGCTATTTTTGTTCGTCTCAGGCCACATCGTTGTTGTTGGGTTTTTTTTATCGACGCCTCTCCAGACTTCATATAGATGTGTAATATTGTAACTCCTCTCTTCTAAAGCACCAGATTTCACCCTGCACTTTAACCTGCAAAAACGTGCAGATCAGAAAAGGCAATTTTTTCCTCCACTCAAATTCTTGAAAATATTTTTATTTTTAATATTTTTTTTAATAACCTTATAAGCTGTTATTGTTTTTAATAATAATATTTTTTAATAAATATTAGTGTAAAATTATGGAAGGCATGAGTTTAATTACCTGGTGTCCTGGTGTCTATTCCAAAGCATATTCATAAGCTTTAGTTATATAAGAAATATATTTATAATATAAATTGCATAAATCACATTTGATTTGTTGTGTCTTAATAGTATTTTATTTTTAATAAGATAGGAGGATAAATGTGTTTATTTCAATCCTTATTCTTTATCAGATTCTGCTTTTAGTTTTATTAGTTGTGTGAATAATTAAAATGTGGGTTTTTTTTGTATTGGTTAGCTCTGCAGTATAAAGCTCTCTGCTCGGGTAAACAGGAAGGTACAGCGAGCAAAAACCACACTGAATGTTCCACACCACTCTCAGCTTTAACTTTCCAGACCAGACCTGTGCGTGCATTCTGCATCTGCTGAGGAGCGGCGATGGTTAACAAGCTTCTTATGACCCCGAGAGCTGTGAAAAGTCACACGGCCCACTTGTGTATACAGCCGAGTGCAAAGGTTTGTATCCCCTGTGATTTTTTTTTTGTAGGAAAATAATGATCAGTTTTTACCATTTTCATGCAAAAAAAAATATTCAAATAAATTAAAAAATATATATAATTTAATCTATATAATCTGCAAGTTAATCCAAAATTAAAAATTAAAAATTAAACATTGGCTTATCCTAAACTAAGAATTAAGCTGAATTAAAATGTGGGCGAATTTAAGTAAATCACATTCTGAGATGGAAATATTTAGGGTTTTTCTTTTTTTTTACCTCACGCACTGCTCTGAACTTCCTGATTAGAGGCTTGTGGGAGGAGTCTCTTATAATCCACCTGATTGAAAACCTCAGGGCACAGAGATCATTCTTCAGTTATCCTGATCTCATCAAACATCTTCAGGTGCCATTTCTCAGGAACACTTGCATTCTGACCTCCATCGCTATATTTGTGTTTCGCAAATCTCTTAACAGAGGAACTGGGCTGATGTTTGCGTTGGACAATTGTTGTGGTTAAAGAGGAATAAAACACTTTGGGACGTGCTGTTAAAGGAAAATACTCAGCTTCATGGTGGTAACAGTAACTCTGCTCCATCACTGTGTGCTGCATTCAGCTGTATTTCTTCTTGTCTTAAACGTGTCACACTGTTTTCACAATGTTCTCTATATCTACAGAACACATGGCATGACAGTTCATCTCACTGAAATGCTGAAAGCTAATTTTCTTATGGCAGTAAAAATGGACTTGTCTTTGGACATGTCATGGACATGACTTTTTTTGCAGTCCTGTTATGTAACATCTTTGTGAATTCTTCCTCTTCTTCTTCCTCTTCTTCTTCTTCTTCTTCTTCTTCTTCAATTCTCTACTTTAACCCTTTTGCATGTCAGAATTTTACTCTATGAGCCTTGACACGTCACACTTTCTCCATTTTCTGATGCAGTATTTGTTTTCTGTTTGTTGTAACTTGTTACTTTTTGCAGCAAGGGACCACTTTTAATTTAGGGGGGGAAAAAGAAAGAAAGAATTCATAGACTCCACACCACCATGAATCTTAATTTTATAATTTAAATCACTATTACTGCCACACATCAAAGACAACCATTCAGAATAGCAAGTATAGTAAATCAGTAGATATCAGATCTGAGTAAACTGGCACGCTGTGGAATTAACCATCAACCAGTCAGTACTGTGAGAACGACTTGATCTACTGAGTGAAAGATATACAGTATAATTGCATCCTGGTCTTTGTGGCCTTTTGAGCGTCTCTGTCTGAGAATGTCTGCTGCAGTATTAATGAAAGACTCTTGAGAAAACAGTTTTTACCCCCTGAGCAGGTGCAGCCAGGCCCAGTCAAAACAGTGAAATCACCGAAAACATCACTTTACATCACATACAGGTTTATTTTGGGTCTGTGTGGCTTTCTTTGTACTTGAACATACACTGGTCAAAATGACCCACAACATCCTCTTTGTATACAAACTGATATTCTAGTGTGCTGACATTTTACATGCAAGTTCATGACCCTAAATAGGGCAAAGTTATGCAATTTTATGAGGAATAATTGACACTAATCGGTATTTCAGACAAATCAAAAACATGACGGAAGGATTAAACAATGATTAGTGATTTTATTATCTGCTACAATATGTGTATTAAAAAGTTATCATGATTATACAGATATATTACAATGTCCTACACACACACACACACACACACACACACACACAAACCGTAACAGGGATTGAAAAGTAATGCTGAAATGTCTCTGAGGCCCTCTAGTGACTGGCTGCAGTAAATAAATTTTACCCACCAATTCCCATGTTAGTGAATAGGATAAGATCCAAACTTTCATTTTAAGTTATATCTTCACAAATTATTTTTTGGAATAGTGGTCTGTCATTTGTGGGTGACCCTGATATGGCTGCATTAATATTTACATTTACGTAATAATAATTTGTAAACCTTTCTGGTGATAATCTGATGGTACATATTCTCTGGCCTGAAACAGATCAGTTATTTAAGGGGCTGAAGACTGATGCCCTATGAAGTCAATAATCGAGGTTAGGATATGTCAAAATATACTACTAATAATAATAATAAGTAGAAGAAGAAGAAGAAGAAGAAGAAGAAGTTTCATGTTTCAAAAAATCTAATAAATAAAATAAAAATCAAATAAACAATATAATTGGCACTAAATTTAAATTCATTCCATTACAAACTGTTTTTCATTAAAAAAAAAAATACCTTTATTTTGTATTTATTCATTTATTTAGTTTTACATTATCTTCAGTTTCAGTTTCATCTTTCATTTGTGTAAACATTTGTTGTTTAGATGTAGTACATTGTGAATTAATTGAAATTTAACCTAATCCAACTTTCAATCCAAGGCATCGCCTTATCTGAGATGGATACATGCCATGCTGCCTTTAAATCTTACCTTTTTCTCAGGATCATCCAAATATCACTCAAAATGCTGTTTACATAAGACCCTTCCCTTGTTAATTTATTCATTCGTTTGTTTGTTTGTTTACATTTAGAATACTATCTATTCTTCATTTATTCATTTATTTATTTATTCAGTCATTCAGCAGAAATTTTACTGCGCTACATTAACACCGTCCTGTATGTAGCTGACTGATTTTCTGTGGTTAAGGTCGCTCTGGTAACCGAGGTGCATTACGTCACAAGCGTTTCAACACCACGGACAGCGACAAACTTTCACGCCTCATTGCTCTTCTCTCTGCTCTCAAACACTCACATTTCTGCTCTCACTCGCTCTCATTGTCATCATTACACATCCGAAATCCTGACTGTGCTGTAAAGCAGCGCAAGTGATGTGAATGCTGTGTCCCAAATCATGTACTACATAGGGCACAGTGTGTGTGCTTGGGTCACTTTTGCTATGTTCAGACTGTCAGTCAAAATCCGATTTATGCGCATATGCAATTGGAATCTGATCTTATGTAGTCTGAACTGACAAAAATTACTAGATCTAATTTTTCCAAATGCGTTTCAAAGCATGTTTATATGTAATCTGATATACGGTTCAAATCACACTTTGGCAGATTTGTTTAGGTCTGACTGCTCGTATCGGATTTCAGGTGTTTGTTTTTTTTTTTTATGTCTGTGACTTTTGATGCCATGTAAAGTTCACATTTACATCAAACGTACAGGAAACATGCTAGTTTGGTGGTGCAGGGAGCCATTAAATTGTCGTTATTTCATTGTCAGAGCCTAAATCCGTCTCTGAGGCTGTCTTATTATTTTTATAAACATGTGCCGTGGCTCCACATTGCCAAGTGGATAAATAAGCAGGCCTATTTCATTACCCTCCATTTTGGTTTGTTTATGTCAAATACTACTACTTTTTCAATCCTGCAACAGACTCGACAATCACCTCCGAAGAACTGACAGTCTAATAAATCGGCTCTCTGGTTTTGAATATTAAAATCACAGGTTTTGTAACTTCAAATGAAGAGGATAAGTCTGCAACAGCCTGCTTGTTAAAGGCAAATATGATGGGACGGAGCAACCATTCTCAGGAGGGCCATGGAACTCTAATGATGATAAGTTCGAATTGTGTCCTTCAATAAAGCAAGGCCAAGGCAGGCTGTCAACTTCCGATATAATCAAAATGGTTCCATGGCCTAGATAATTTACATTTCAAAGATTCAGAGACAAACATGACCACCTAGAGCCCCAGCAGCTGCAGCTTTTCCCAGAAGGTTCAAGTTGGAGTATCCAGATCCATAACCAATCAACCTGCAACAGATCTGGTCAATACAGTTGATGGGAAAGAGCAGTAAAGATGCCAGATCTGTCCCCGTCAACAAGACAGAAAAACTACCACCTCGTGTAAAAGGTGTAGGAAATACATTTGCAGAAAACAGGAAATTAGATCATATTGTGAAGAATAATTTAAAAAAATGAGAGGGATATTTTGACACAATGATTAAATACTATCCACAGCACCAGCACAGTGGGGAAAATGATATAAAAAGCACCTCATGTTTCCCTTGGAAAGAAAAAAAAAGTTTCTCTGAGTGTATTACACTTCACATGCCAGTTTGGCCCTTTGACTTTTTTTTTTTTTTCTCCCAACAGCACAAAGATAAATTAAGCCAGAAATGCTGACTGAACTTCACAGTTGGTCAAAAAGTGTTTATTGGGTGTTAGATGTGGTCAGACTTTAATTCGGAGCTTTTATTAGTCTGTCTGTGCAACAATGTGTCAAAGGAACTGCGAAAAAAAATAATGCACTTCACTGTGAACCTAAGTGTCATTACATCTAAAATTTCATTAAATATATCATTAAATGAAGACTTGATAGATCAAATCTTTTTCACACTACTGACTGTTTGATGTTTAAGTACTGAGCGTGCCAATTTACTTTATAAAGTAACACGTGATAAGGCGCAGAAAACAAACACTGATACTGTGTCAGTAGATGGAGCCAGTGCAGCGTGACACGGCTCATAGAGTAAAACTCTGACATGCAAAGGGTTAAAGAGTGTGAGAGTTACAGAAAGGTCACAAAGTGTTACCTCATATAACAGGATTAAGAGGAAAAAAAAACACAGAGAGAGTGTATTTTACCCACACAGACCTCATGATGATGGGATAAATGAGGGGATTATTTAGGGTTACTCTGGG
>JAQQZR010000392.1:0-14881 GCA_030068235.1 Notoglanidium macrostoma | reverse complement strand
CCCCTTCTCCACAGTCTTCTCCTCATTCTAGTATAAGATGATTTTTGTCTCATCTGTCCATATGATGTTGTTCCTGACCTTTATAGACTTTTTAGATGTTTTTGGCAAACTCTAATCTGCTCTTCCTGTTTTTTGGGCTTACCAATGGTGTACACCTTGTGATAAACCCTCTGCATTTACTCTGGTGAAGTCTTCACTTGATTGTTTGGCGTCCCTGGGTGGGCTCCAGTGGGACTTTCAAGTTCACTGTCCAGTTCCAGGCAGCGGGCGACAGCTCACATGGCCACAAAACATCTCTGAGGTAAGCAGCTTTATGCTTCCATTTCTATGAATTGTCGCCTAATCTGCCTTGGTTCAATGGATATGTGAACGTGTCCCAGCAGGCCAAGAACTCGTGTGTGGCAAATTAAAACGATAATGACTTAAAATTGTTAATGAAAATGTTATGATATGCGCATATTATGAATGTTTGGTTGGTCCAGCTCTGTTGTGTTGTCAGCGTTTTATGTGTTTGTCTGTGAAGTCTCTTTTATGTGAAAATAACTTACTTCTGTAGGTTTCCCCTCGAGCATAATAAAATTATTGTGTTCTTGATGGACGAGTGCTCTGTGGCTCTGAATTAGTATTGGGCTAAATTATGGTAGGTAAGCGGGAATGTAGAATAATCGAGACAGGTAAGCGAATTTGGTGCTGAATTAAGCTTGCGCAGTGTGTAAAAGAAGGGGGAGTCAGGAAAAGCAACAAATTTATTGCTTGGACCCGTGCAAACTGAGAAACCGCGGGGACCCGTAGGTTGGACTCAGTTTTAAAAGTTTCTGTGAAAATTCAAGAGGTGGAGGGTGATACGGTCGTGTGATGCGATTGTTTTGGATGATCCAGACGGGCTGAGGGTCAGCATTATTGGATTTGGTCTGTGTGAATGGGTATCGCGGGCCATCGCGTTCCGGCCGGCGCCAACAAACGGTAGTGCCCGAGTTAACATGGCCTTTGATGGATCTCGACAGCCAAAGACTCCAGCTAATAAGAGGTTAACACCGTTTGTGTACCGTAAAATGAGAAATGGAAACAGGAACGAATGTTATTTGTGTCTCAAGAGTTGTGTTGAATAGTTGAGACACGACGTGTGTTCAGACCGTCTGAGTGGGGAATGCCAGGCGGCGTCCGCGGAGAATGAATTATAAAGATTGGACTTGTATGATTATTCTTCGTATGTGTTGTGCGCTATTGAAAGTGCTTGCATATCACAGACAAGCGGGAGCAGGAGGGGCTCTGGGTTGTGTGTGTGCCTGTGTGAGAGACGGCTTCTTGCATGTTAGTCTCATGCGGGTATGACATTTCCCAAATATGCCAAGCTGCATTAAGCTGATCAGAGAAGGAGAAGAAAGCGGAGATAGGGTATCCCTATTAATAACTTTCAGTTTAAACCTTTACGCGGACGCGCTGGACAAGCGTGAGAGCCGTGTGCGGACACGCTGAAGAAGCGTGAGAGCCGTGTTTAAGCTGAGTAAATGTTTTTATTATGCCCCTGCAAAATAGGAAGAGAAATAATCCAGCCTTGAAAAATTGTTACCTATACTGGGTATTATTCATTGTAGCGATCAGCTGAATTGCAGAAATAATCATTTGTATGTTTGTGTATGTGTGAGTGAATAAAATAACATAATACCTTACATGTATAAAGTGAGTAAGTCGTATGTAATTGATATGAATATGAGTATAAGTATATATGGAAATATAACGAGACTGCTGAGTTAACAGGGGTTTTAGTTCAAATACCTTTCGGGAGAAAAGACCGATTTAAAGTGCGAGAAATTTGGGAGTACATAAGTCGGGGAAACTTGACTAGATTAAATTAAATGCTGGAAAAATGAGGCAATTCTGCCGTATTAAATAGGATAAGAGAAAAAAAGGAGAAATAAAAGAAATTAAAATCCCGGAAATGAGTAGACTAGAAGCGCACCCTAGAAAACAAAGTGATTAAATGATAACAGATCGATGAATAATCACATAATAATAATAATAATAATAATAATAATAATAATAATAATAATAATAATAATAATACAGGTAACGGGAGCGCTGTCTTCCATAAAATAAGCATAATATAATGTAATACAGTTATAAAATAATAATATGAGTATATATGGAAATAACATTGCAACAGCGATGCGGCTAAAGGGCCACGGAGTGGCATCCCGAGGCAAAAGAAAAGCGATATTAAAATTAGGCCGGAGAAGCAAGTTTAAAAATAAAAAAATATATCGCATCATGGAAGATCGTATGAGTATGGTTAAGAGAGAGAGATAAGTGCGTATTAATAGTGAGCTTGAAGAGCGCGAAGGGTAAAAAGCTCACGGCAGCGCGCAACCGAGTGCGACTTTCACTCCCGCATTGAAGGGGGTAACCAGGATTGGGAATGCGCACGCGCTCGAATGAGGAGGAGGGTGAAAATGGTAGCTCTCTCTTGTGAGTTTTAGAAGTACCAGAGCTGCTAGACGAGGAAGGCAAACCTCATAAAAACAGAAAATGTAAAAGGCCTCCTTAATACAGAGTGTGCAGTGTCATGACGCTTGCTTGCTGTGGTGGCTGTGGTGTTAAGTGTGTGTAATGAAAGTGCTGAGAACCGTAATTCCTAGATACCGATAGGAGAGAAATAAATAAGCTAACAACAATAAATAAGTAAGTAAAAAGAAACACACATTATTGGAGTAAAAATGTGATTACTAATGGAGTGTGACTTTCAGGCTTTTCTCCTGATCCGCTGAAGATAGGATAGAGAGGGGGTGACGACAAAAGCGGGCATAGGGGATCGAGAATCAATGTTTGAGGTGCGTGGAGAGTGTGTTGCATCAAGCCGGTGAGTAGATGCCATTCAGTCTTTTTCCTTGTTGTGAACGCGCACAGAAGAAGAGAAGCTGAGTCCTGTTATCCATCTAACGTTTTAAGCAAGTATATGGTGCTAGTGTTTACCAAAGGCACATCCTCACGACACTGACAACCACTGAAATAAAGGCTATGCCCAGATTTCACATGTTTATGTTCACATAATTCATGGCAGAGTATTTGATTAGGAGAGATGATCAGGAGCTGGCTGTAGAGTGGGAAAACAACGAGGAGGGGATTGAGTCAATACAGCAGGCGATATATGCGGCTTTAGATATATTAACAAGGGAGGAAAAGAGGCAAACCGCTAAGGTTTTGGAAAAAATCAGGAGAAGGTGTCTAGCACAGGTTATAGAACATTCCTCTTTACATGTCAGGGGCACGTGGGAAGGTCAGTTGTTTGTGGGAAAAAATTGGTGGACTCAGCCTGAGTTAAGAGAGCCACTTCCAAGATACAACTCTCAAAATTTTATTGCCATAGTAAATGAGCTGGAAGTGACTTCCTTTGGTCCCATTACAGTGGTACATCGAGTGCTCGCTGTTACTGAAGAAAAAGAGTTTGAAGTGTGTGTTGTTCTGGAAAAGTCCAAAGTTGAGTGTGTGGACTTCTATGTCGCCAGATACCTAGTTTGGTCTACTCACAAAGCCTACACCAAGGCCGCCCGAATTCCTCAAAGAAGAATAAAAAGAGCTTTTCCCAACAAGCGAACTATAGTGAGTACAACTCCAAACCAATACTGGCAGTGGTGGTAAAGATTTAATCGGAGGAAGCCCACACAGAAAACATGGAAAAGACCCCAGCGCAAATACTCTGCAACGCTGAACCGTCAATTGCAGATCAAATTCTGAACGTATCAACTAAGTGGACAAAGAGAACAAAAAATACAGGACAGGGCACAAGGTGGCCAGAAGGAGGAACATTTGATGCCAAAGTCTGTGATGAAATGAGAATTCGCATCAAAAACTACAAGACAAATGACCAGACTAAAAAACGCAGTGATAAAAGACTTACTGAGTGGAGAATATTAAAGAAATATTGGGAAGAAGGGAAGCGAAGAGAAAAGGGGAAGCTCGTGGAAAAAATGACATCGCAAGATGAGCCATCGGCACCCGTCTTAGTAAACCCACCGCCGCCATACGCCCGAGGGATATATCCAGTGCTCAAGGGAGACATCCAAGTAGAAGTGGATGATGAGGAAGAGGTCACCGCTGCGGAAAAAGGAAACATACGCTTCCAATCAACTGGAGAACTTGTTAGACCATCCCGATATGAGCCCTTGTCTGAACCAGAAGTTGTAGTCACAGAAAGCCCCCCTACGGGGTTCGTGATGGAAGATGGTGAAGGAATAAAAATGTTGGATGAATATGCCAAGGTGAAACAAAATATATTCCAGTTGGGAAAGGAAGCCTATCGCTATTGTGAAGATGCCAGCGGAAGCTCTTCTGGAAAATGGCTGGCTAGAGGGCAAAAAGCATTTGCCAGCCTGGAAAATCTTGCACAAGAAAGTCAGAAGAGTGAAAATTAAGAACAAGAGAATGTGTGTCCTGACTCTCAAGATGAAGGGGATGGAACCGAACAGAGAAATTGGGCCGGGGCAACGGCAAATGAAGAACAGCAACCCATAGTAAGGCAAGCAAGCTGCCCTAGATCACGGGAGGGGCTCTCATCTGAGGAAGCCCAGATCCTCTATTTAGACACACTTCAAGCCCAGGCTAAACACTTCAGAACTAAGTGGAACAGATTAGAAAAAAATATACAAGCAGACAGAAAGGGACTTATTTGGAACACAAGGAAAGAACATTTCGAGACAGAGGATATTTGGATAGAGTGGTAGACCGCCTCACTAAAACCAGAGGCGGGGAAGAGAAGTGTAGCCCCAGAAAAAGAGAAATGGGCAGCGAAGAGGAGCCGGAAGAAGATGTCAATCTGCTCCGAGAAAAATTTGAAATGGCAAACCTGCTAGAAGAGCTGGATCAGCCCCCCCAGTCTGACAGGAGAGAAGACACAAACCCACCACTTTTAGGAATTTAGGAATTGGGAAAAGCTGCAATAAACAGCCTAGAGAACAGCCACATCAACAAGATCCGGGTGCCAGCGTCCTCCCGCTTCTCATTCAAGGAATGCAGATAAACTATATTCCCTGCCAGACACAAGATGTGGAAGGATTGGTAAAAGGTCTCCCCAATTTACACACTGGTGCATCAAAGTGGATTTTCGAAATGGATGAACGAATGCAGGGAAAGCTGCTGGCAATAGGAAATCTCAAAGCTGTACTGGCACACACAATAGGTCAAGATGAGACCTTGAAAATCTTTGAAGCGGCCTTGGCAGGAACAGGACATGGAACGGGGTCTGAAATAGATGGAGTTTAGTTCAATCCCTATAGAAATCGAATGTGGACTGCCCTGAGAGAAGCTTATCCTGCCAGGTCAGACCCAAATAATCTCCACATGGAGGAAATATCTGAAGCTGAGCATCCTGCCACATACTACCAAAGAGTAAAACGAAAGTGGAAACTTGAGGCAGATCAGTCCCCAGATGTTGATCAACTGCATACAATGATGTTTAGAAACATAGTTCTAGAAGGCCTGCCCGAACCTGTGAGACAGAAGCTAGAGGATGTAATGGGAATATTTGTAAAGCCTGAAGCAGAATTCCTAGAACACATCGCCCATGTCATGGAAAAACATCTAAAGGCAGACAAGAGGATTAGGGAAAATGAAAGGGATGTCCTCTGAAAGGTCGCTCAGTTACAGTTGGGAGAGCTTATGGCAAAAACTAAAAAGAAGGAAAAAATACAAGCTCCAGTCTTTGCTGAAAGCCAAATCGAAGTACAGAAGGCCTTTACACCACAGCCTCAGATCCATCCCCAAATTACCCAACCGAGACCTTCAAGCCCACAGCCCCAGGTTCTGACATCTCCTGTGTAGTTCCCTGCACCGCTAATGGCATCAAATCAGCCAGTACACACTCCTGTGAACTGCGGGCATCCCTCACCTATGCATTATCCACCAAACGCACAATATGCCTGCCAGAGGTGGCACGCTCCCGGACCCCGAGGAGGGATGGGAAGAGGCCAACGAAGGGCAGATCAAGGCCCCATTGTATGCTGGAGATGCGGGCAACTGGGGCATATGGTAAGAGAGTGTCCTATGGAACCATGGTCAGAAAGAGGATATTCACCAGGACAAGGATTATCCGTGCCTAGGCCTGGACCAGTGAACCACTGGGTGGGGCCAGCGCAGGGCTTATGAGGAGGCCCAGAGGAGCCGACAGGGGAGACCCAACTTCCCATGATCACCTCGGAATTTGGGGAGGAACCTATGCTGCAGGTTCAACTAAATGGCAAAGATACTCCTATGATGATTGGCACTGGAGCAACATACACATGTGTAAATTTAAACCATGGTAAACATCTCCCCAAATCAGGCAAATATGCCAAGACAGTCGGCTTCTTGGGACAAATGCAGCTAATTCCAATGATGGCTCCAGTCTGTTTAGCTATCAGAGAAAAAGTCATCCAAATCCCCATCTTAATATCCGAAGACAGATAAATTTATTGGCAAGAGACGCATTATGTAAACTAAACCTGCAAATCTGGTGCACACCGGAAGGGGTACACATTGATGAAGTGGGTGTGGCTGCCCAAATGATGAGTAGAACAGCCCCAAACGAGGAACTGGCAAACGTGTACTGGATGGGAAAAGTTGAACAAGTGCCCCGTCATTTTCTACAACTATGGGGAGAATATATTTATGCTAGTAAACCAGGAACCAACTTGTGGTTCAAGAGTATATGGAAGCAAGAAACTAAAGAAAAGAAAGTACAGGTACTAACATCTTATGCCATTGTGGGCCCGGAAGGAGTGGCCATGAATGTGGAAAACAATGAGTTTATAGACAGATGGTATGACATGCCAGAAGCTGTGCCCCACATTACTACACTAATAAGAAATGGGCACACCTCAAAAATTCTAGGACAAATGATGAAGAGGGCAGCAGAAACAACAAGACTTCCCACTGAGCACCCACTTATTTCGCATGACAAAAATGGTAGAGATGACAAAGATACTTTGTGAAGCATCTGCAATAGAAATACCGGAGCAAATAGAACTAGTATCCAGTGGCCAGCCTCAAGCACGGGGAAGGAATAAGAGGGGCTGATCCAAAAGATGAAATGCTTCAGGAAGTACCCATACGTTTATGGTCCCAACATGACACAGATATAAGACTGGTAAAGAACGCATCCCCAGTACAAGTGACACTGAAACCCGGCATGTAATTGCCTAGAAAATCGCAGTACCCATTGAAAGTGGAGGCCCTAAAAGGCATTGAAAAAACCATCGCTGGACTGATAGAGGTAGGGGTGCTAATTCCTACTCAAATCCCTATTTTACCTGTGCCAAAAGCAGATAAAACTAAGTGGCGTTTGGTACATGATCTCAGAGCTTTGAACAGCCATTGAAGATTATCCGGCTGAGGTTCCCAACCCGCACACACTGCTGTCAAACATCCTGGTAGAAGCAAAGTATTTCACAGTCATAGACTTGTGCTCAGCCTTCTTTAGCATACCTATAGCCAAAGAAGTTCAATATTTATTTGCATTTACATTCCAGGGAAAGCAATATACGTATGCACGAATGCCACAGGGCTTCAAGCATTCACCTCACATCTTTAACCAAGTCCTAAAGCAAGAGCTAGCTGGAGTAGACATCACAAGTACGGTGATACAATATATGGACGACCTTTTGCTCGGGTCCGCGACACTTGAGGAATATCACAGAGATTCCATCGCAATTTTAACCAGACTGGCGCAAGGAGGCCACAAGCCCTCACTGAGTAAACTCCAATATTGTCATCCCCAAGTTGAGTACTAGGGCCGAATTATATCTCAGGGCACACGATCAGTACCCCCAAACAATCTTAAAGGTACAAGCAGTGCTCCCAGACCCACAACGGTAGGCCAGATGATGACATTCTTGGGGATGACAGGATTTAGTTCAGAATGGGTGGAAGATTACGCACTTACGATAGCCCCATTGAGAGCAATGATGAAGACAGCAGGTTCTCGACAATTAACGGCGCCACTCGAGTGGACCTCCGATGCACTGGTAGCCTGCACCAGTACTTGCGACACCCGACTATACAAAGTCTTTTCATCTATATGTAGCCAATCGAAGAGGTGGCTATGCGTCGGCAGTGTGGATGCAGGAAACCTGCACAGGATGGCAGAAGCAAGCCATTGCGTATTACAGCACCAAATTGGATCAAGTGGCACAGGGCTGGCCCCCCTGCTACCAGGGTGTAGCAGCAGTGTACTACGCTTACAATAAGGCAGCGTCACTCACAATGGGGTATCCGGTAATAATATACACCCACCACAAGATAACGGATTTACTGGAGCAAGTCAAATTTGTACTCACATCAGCACAAACCCTACAATACTGCACGCTTCTCACATATCCCGACATCACCATATCCAAATATGGCATAACAAATCCAGCAGAGTGCATCCCATTTAACTTTCAAGGAACTGCACATGAATGAGCTGCAGAGTCTTTTGCATACTCCAAACTTCGACCTGACTTAGAATCTGAACCACTACATGATGCGGATGTTATATACTTCGTGGATGGGTCATGTTTCAGAGATCACACAGGAACGCATTCTGGCTATGCCATAGTACAGCAAATCACAAAGGGCGCGTTTGTGACAATTCAGACCACAAAAGTCCCGCAGCCATGTTCAGCTCAGAAAGCGGAACTTCTGGCGCTGGCAGATGCCTGTCAAAGGGCCGCAGGAAAATCTGCCAACATCTACACAGACTCTGCATATGCTCATGGAGTATGCCACCTCTTCGGTGCAGTATGGAAGCAGTGAGGATTTAAAAAGACTGATGGCAGTCCAATCCAGCACTTGGCTGAAATCACACATGACCTCCAAGATGAAGCCTCACCAACTCGCCGTTATTAAATGTCAGGCTCACACCAAAAAAAAAAACACAGTGGCACCGGGAAATGCGACAGCTGATAAAGCAGCAAAGGAGGCATCGGGATGCCTAATTGGTGTCATGGCAGGGCTACTGGTCACCATACTTACAAGCACATGTAGATAGGGTGTTGAGGGAATGTGAAGTTTGTGCACAATACAACATCAGAAAGGGCATCACCACGTTGGCAGGACAGGCACCGTTACCCGAAGCGCCATTTAAACACCTTGATTATGTCGACATGATATATCCAGTAATTGGATACAGGTATATGTTGGTAATCATTGACAGGTTCAGTAGATGGGTGGAAGCAATCCCCACGAAGGCCCAGAAGTTCCCTGTTCTAGGGCAGTTCTTGAAGTTCCTAACTAGAGAGGTTTTCCCCAGATTTGGCATTCCGTCTGTTATAAGTTCCTACATTGGCACCCCGTTTTTGCTGCAATGTTAGAAAGGGTTGTAGAATGGGTAGGAGTTCGTTGGAAGCTGGGATGTGTGTATCACCCCCAGTCCCAAGGCATAGTCGAAAGGGTAAATGGCACGTTAAAAGCAAAAGTTGCCAAAATTGCAAAACAGACAGGGTTGAGTTGGGTAGATGTGCTGCCACTAGCCTTGATGCATTACAGAACTCAAACACACAGTGAAACCCACCTGATACCACATGAAATGTTGACAGGAAGGCCAATGCCAAACCCAGGTTTTAGAGGACCTTATGAAGGGCCTCCCCTGGAACAGCTACAAAATGAATTACGGGCATATGTTAAAGAAATGACCAGAATACACCAAGTCATTTATTTACAGGAACAGCAGAGAGCGGGAGAACACAGCACAGCAGAAGAGCGCTCGACCCCAGTGCAGCCTGGCGACACAGTGTACATCCGCACCTACCGCAGAAGGTGGAACGAGCCAAGAAGAACAGGCCCATTCAGGGTGACCCATGCCACACCCACAGCAGTTAAGGTAAAAGGAAGTAACATGTGGTACCATCTGAATCACTGCACAAAAGCCCCCAGGGTTGATCCGCAACAACCAACCCTAGAGGATGACAGCAGCAATGATGAGGGGGAGGAGAACAAGGAGAGAGTGAACCACCCCAGCAATGCTCAATCCTCAAGGAATCGAGGAACCTCAATGTTCAGACAGCAGACAAGAAGGCAGAGCCCTGTGGACCCCCCAAGACACAACCTCCATTAACAAGCAACCCACAACTCCAGAAGAGAATGTAGACAGAAAGCTATTGGAGTTACCCCCAACACTGGCTGGACAGCCTAACCCTGTGCTCAAAACTAGTACTCATGGGGTTCCTGGGAATAGTGTGGAACCAATTGAAATTGCCAAGCCTAATGAACAAGGAGAACCCGAGCTTAGGCTGGTCAGAAGATCTCCCAGACTCGCGAGTAAGACCCCAACTGAGCCCCCAAAGCCTGCACTGCCCGAACCCCTCGAAGAGCCCATTTCCCAGCCCCTTGCAGTTAGTCATATCCCCATAAGTAAAGCCCCTGTGTTAAAAACTCGCCGCCGAAGAGCCCTCTCGGTGACAGAGCAACAGCCCCTGACTGTAGAAACTTTAAGAAGATATGAACGCATAAAATGTATAATGGATAAACAAAGTTGCTGTGCCCATAGAATAACTTCAAAAGGTAACGATGGAGAAGACACCGTGTGGAGAAGCCAATGGATATGCCCAGAAATGGGATTCCAGGTAAAAAAGCAAAACTCCAGCTCCTCATATACTAATAGGGAATACACCCTGGTCATCAACCAAAATGGCCAGCAAAAGCTACAGGTTAACTCAGAACAGCTAGTGCTGCCCATGTCTGAAGACGTGGATAAGGAAATGAAAGGATGGGAAGAGGCTCCTGAGCAAGACCCAACGCTGGGCAAAGAGGGATATGAAATGACAGAAGACCCAGAAAAAGACCTGTGGTCCAAAGCATGGACAAACAACTGGTACAAATGGGCTTACTACACCGCCAAAGGATGGACTGATGAGGAGTGCATGGTGTGTGCAGCAGGGAAAAAACGGCTCGATGTAGTGCCCCTTCCTGTAAACACTGAAACCTGCCTCTAGTTAAGACATATGCTTATGACTAGATATGGCTTCAAAGTGATAAGAAACGAGACGGTAGAACTGACCAAACAGGGTATTCACCAAAACATGTCTATCCCAGAAAAAGAGTTACTAAATGATACCTTATGCCCCTACTGGTGCCTTCTCTATGCTGGGGTAGGCATCCCCACACGGGAATTTAACAAACGATGCGGGAGCTCTTTTGTATGGCCTCAGACCCACTTACAACCACCCAGAGAAACGCTCTCATTCACCCTATCCAAAGATCGAGTCTTTGAATGCTTACACAACAAAGGACATCACCCCGTGGGTGACTTTATGGGCAATTGCGGAAGAATCTGGAATGTAGAAAACATGAGGTTCTCTGCGAGAGTATTCCGAGATCAATAGGGTGTGACAACAGCAAGAAATGAAAACAGAACTATTAAGGTAACCATTGGCTGGATAAAAAGATCCCTCCAGTGTTGCAAAGTCAACCTAAACCTCTGGCTAACATCTGGTGGATGTGCGGAGGTACTCGTCTTAGACACGCACTGCCGCTACACTGGTCCGGACTGTGCACCTGAGTAATGTTAATCACCAACGTTCAGATGTACAAGAAAGGGGAAGAAACAAAACTGAGGGAAAATGGCTCAAGAAGTAAACGAAGTTACACACCTGATCCAGAAGTCCACATTGACAGCATTGGCCAACCCAGAGGCATCACCAATCAATATACTGTAAAGCTAGAAATGAAATTGTGGCAGGGTTTGAGTTAGTCATTCCCCAAATAGGGATCGGGAAAAACATAGAATGGATTAATTACATCTACTATAACCAGCAGAGATTTATTAATAACACAGAAGATGCACTGAAAGCAATAGGAGAGCAATTGTCAGCCACAAGTCTCATGACACTGAAAAATAGACAGGCGTTGGATTGGCTATTGGCAAAAGAAGGAGGCGTATGTGTCTTATTTGGAGAACAATGCTGTACGTATATACCCAATAATACTGCACCAGATGGTGGAAATTTACACCCAGGAAGCTGAAAGAGGTGAAGATGTGCCACTGATAGAGGCAACCACCTCTGCAACCAGTATTATAGAAATGCAGCCAATGCCTGGTGAAGGAAATGAGGAAAGCGAGAATTGGCAATTTAAAAAAAAGAGAGAGAGAGACGATGACAAAAGAGGCTGATTTGGAAAAATAAGGGTAGAACCAAAAGATGAGGTGGGGACTAATTGGGGAAAAAAGGGAAAAACCAAATTTAAGACAAGGCTGAACAAGATCCCCCTGATCGGAAAAGACAGGAGCGTCCTTGGGCCATGAGCCAGTAGATCGGGCTCATTGTAAAAAAAAAATTTAAAAAGGGAGCATTTAGCATCTTAGCTTGCAGTAACAGCTTGAAGCCCGCAGGTATGCCAAAATATAATCTATGTTAAGAACCCGGCCTAGGATGGTGATGTTTTAATAGCTAGCATAAGCAGCAACCTATGATTATGAGCAAATAGTAGTAGATAGTTGATAAGTTTCCTTTTACTTTAATAGAGTTCCTTAAACTGTGCTAAGTTTCCTTTTGTTGTGTTCTGTAATGTGCTAGCCACTAGAGGCATTACATGGGAAATGAAAGTTTAACTTGACTTCTGCAGGGTGTGATTGAGAGGGTGATCTTGTCCAGAATTAGGGCAGTAAATTAAAGGAAAAAGAGAATCAGGGTGAGTGTTAGAAAGGGGTTAAGGAGGAAACAAAACTTCAAAACCTTAGAGGAACTCCTCTACAGATATGTATAATGTAAATTCCAATTGGCTTACCACTACAGCCTGCCTGATCTTACAGGAGCAGAATGGCGGTGACCCTTGATGTTACATGGGCAATAGCGAGGAATTATGTGAACTTTCGATTGGGCCAAGAGGGGCCTCCGCCCAATGCTGTGGCTGCCGCAATGCATGAGTATACTACAACCGCGCTCCAGACATATAATCAAGAACTAAAGGCAATGTTCCAAATTATGCTGGCCTCGTGTGCCTGCGGTGAGTGTCTCCAGGAACACCTAACGCAGGTATTGACTCAAACTTTATCAGATGGGGTGTTGAACTGGGGCCACATAACAGCTATGTTTGCTTTCGTTGGGGTGCTGGCAGAGGACATAGTCACCACCACACGCGGCACAGAAAGCCCGGAGTATTTGGCTCTGATTCTGACACACTTCCTCCCAACCAGATGTGCCGGTTGGATGGAGGAAAGCGGTGGGTAGCAAGGGTTCATCCAGCATACCCAGAAGGCCTCAGAGGGCACAAGAGTCCTGTATGTCACACGCACTATGTTCAGAATGGGAATCCACGTCTCAGTCATGACCTTAATCGCCTTCCTCCTCTAAGATGAGGCCACGCAAGTAGAGAGTATATGCATGATTGATGCCCAAACTAATTAGCTTTCCTCCTTAACCTGTCTCATGACTTGTCTATACTGTATGTGGTGTTTCTGTTTTTATACTGATACAGAGAAAGCCTTTGTAGGGAAGACTGCAAGGACTGCGGGTGAAGTGCTAATAACCTCTCCCCGTGGTCCCCACGGGCGTCTCTACGTGGCGCATAGTCACAAGACACAGAAGATGACCAACTGATGAAGTGGTTTCGGCTTTGGAAGCCGAAAAGTGGGGAATGTGGAAGAATTCTCTGTACTAAACTCTGTGTGAACTCTTGTTTGTTTTATTGCTCCTGTTCTATTGAGGTTTCATGTGGGCTGGCTGCTCAGCAGAAGCCGACAGCATAGATAAGAGGTGTGAAATCCAACAGAAAAAAAAACAGACGTGCTCAGTGCGATGTGAGACCTTTGCCTCACTCGAATAACGCAATTAGACACCTCAGCCTACTAGGTGTGTGTGTGTGTGTGTGCAGATATCAGCGTAATAGTTATCCCTTTTTCATGCATTCGCAGAGCCGGCGTAATTGCTGACCCACAGTATGTGGTAAACACGCTTGATAATGCTACCTTTAAAGTCAATATAAGTATGCATAAAAATAGCCAGCAATGATAAGGATTGGTTTGGGAGTGGTGCAGAAAGCACCGTGACATCTAGCAATTGGATACACTGAATGTACTGGAAGTGCGGGGTGTCGTGAGGGCACCACTTCACCTGCAAGTCAGCAACACTAGATAAGATAAACAGGCTTAATTATAGAAAAGGTGTGAAAAAGAGGGGGCTCTTGCCCCCTCTGCATCATTAAGCGTAGCAAAATTCTCGGAAATTGACTATGGTGCAGCGTGGTCACTTGAAACATGTCACGCCCCAACAAGGCCGGGCAAATGTAAAACAAAGTACATGCATGGACAAAGGGGTTCTTGCACTAACCTCCTCAGTAACTCTTTCAGAGTCACGCCCCAACAAGGCCGGGGAAATGTAAATGTAACTTTGGCATGGTATATATACACCCTAAAAACAAGAGAGAAAGGTCCGTCTTCTTCTCTCTCGGACGGTGTCTGTGTGTAATTGTACTTTCTCTGGACCAATTAAACATTTATCATTGTAGTTTGACTTCTGTTGATTTGTACATCGCATAAATTTGGATCAGATTTGCCATAACAATTGTTCGAGGGTTTTCTTGATCTGCCCACCTGTTGTGAAGGGTTTTTTTCCTTCACCAGGGAAAGAACTTTTCTGTCCTGTTTTCTGTGGTCTCCCAGACCTTTTGGTGTCCTTGAGCCTCACAGTGCATTCTTTCTTTTTAAGAATGTACCCAATAGTTAATTTGGCCACACATAATGCATTTGCTGATTGCTTTGGTTTGATTTTTCAGCGTATATATATATATGGATGGAATCCCCCAGGACCTTCACAACTGCACTTTCTTCCCCTGAGTCAACTTAAAACTTGCCCTTTCTCCCAAAAACTTTCCCTTTCTTCTTTCCACTAGTTTTTGGTACCCTTTTTTTTTAAGAAATACAGTGGCCTAGAGTGTT
>JAQQZR010000391.1:0-14890 GCA_030068235.1 Notoglanidium macrostoma | reverse complement strand
CAAACTCTGCACAGAAAGGCACCCTGGGTGACCCGGGGATCGAACCCAGGACCTTCTTGCTGTGAGGTGACAGTGCTGACCACCGCACCACCGTGCCACCCCGATTTGGGATTTCAAGGCAGAGATTTGTACATGTTACTTTTTAAATTTTAAAAGAAAGCAATTTAGGTTAGGTAATGCTCCCAATAACATTTAAGAATCTGTGGAGCTTTTTAGTGACGTTTGTTTTTACCATTGTTTCTGTATTTATAATATATCGTTAAAAATATAATTGTAATAATTACTTCATTTACGTGCTCTTCACAACTGGAACTGGTATTCGATTAGGGAGAATATGCACATTATAGGCTTTAGTACTTACAAAAATTCTTTATTAGTTGCAAAATGTTGATGGTACTGTAGGTAGTGCTGCTGCCTCATGGCTCTGTGGTCTCTGGTTTGATCCTAAGAACAGGTTACTGTCTGTGTGGAGTTTCTGGTTTACTTCAACCTCCCAAATGCCTGTGTGTGTGTGTGTGTGTGTGTGTGTGTGTGTGTGTGCGTGTGCGTGTGCGTGTGCGTGTGCAACACCTTGAGTTCTTTGTCATGTTCCTCAAACCATTCATGAACAGTTTTTGCAGTGTGGCAGGTGCATTATCCTGCTGAAAGAGGCCACTGCCATTAGGAAATACCAGTTCCATGAAGGTGTGTACCTGGTCTGTAACAATGTTTATGTAGGTGGTACGTGTCGAAGTAGCATCCACATGAATGCCACAATACGAGATTTCCCAGCAGAACATTGCTCAGAGTAGCACACTGCCTTTGCTGGCTTGAATTCTTCCTGTATTGGGTTCTGGTGATATCTCTTCCCCAAGAAGCAATGCACACACAACTGACTATTTTACATGATGTTAAAGAAAAGGTGATTCATCAGACAAGACCACCTTCTTCCACTGCTCCATGGTCCAGTTCTGATGCTCACATGCCCATTGCAGGTGCTTTCCGTGGTTTACAGGGCTCAACATGGGCACGCTGACCGGTCTACTGCTACGGAGCCCCATACATATCAAGCTGCAATTTACTTTGTTTTAACACCATTTTATCATAAACAGCATTAACTTTTTCAGCAATTTGTGCAGCAGTAGGTCTTCTCTGGTATCGGACCGAACAGACTAGCCTTCGCTCCCCAAATGTATAAACAGGGCGCCCATGAGCCTGTCGCCGGTTCACTGGTTGTCCGTCCTTGGACCACTTTTGGTAGGTACTAAGCACTACATACCGGGAACACCCCACAAGACATGCCATTTTGGAGATTCTCTGACCCAGTGGTCAAGACGTCACAATTTAGCCCTTGTCAAAGTCACTCATGCATTTTTCCTGCTTCCTACTTTCAACTTCAAGAACTGACTGTTCACTTGCTGCTTAATATATCCCACCCCTTGACAGGTGCCACTGGAATGAGATAATGAACGTTATTTACTTCACTTTTCAGTGGATTAATGTTATGGCTGATTAGTGTATGTGTGCATGTGCTGGCATGGAGCCCTGCAATGGACTAGTGTCTCATCCAGGATGCATTCTTACTGTACACCCAGTGTTCCCAGGAGAAGCTCTGGATTCATTGCAACCCTGACCAGGGCAAAGTGCTTTATTGAAGATAAAAAATGATGATCCACAAGGTTGATAAATGCTTAAATAATAATGCTTAAATGGCACAACATTAGCTAAAACAACTCAATAAAATTATTTATATGAAAATCAAAGACTGTTTATTACTTCCACTTTGCGTGTTAACTGTTGTTTTGTTGTTTTACTGCTCAGTAATAGTACTTACTAAACCACTGTGTTTATCTGTGGTCTACCCTGTGGCTGTGTGTGTGTGTGTGTGTGTGTGAGTGGACATGTTTTTCAATCTTGGTGGGGGCAAAATGTTCCCACAAGAATAGGAATACCAGACAACTTTGACCTTCTAGGGACAACTGGTTGGTCTCCACAAGGAAAATCTGTAAACAAAACCTGTTGCTTTTATTTTGACCGACAGATCGACTGACCTTCTAATAAAGTAACTCACAAGGATAGTAAGACAAATGTGTGTAGCTGTTTTTTTTATCTCTACACTACATCTTGTATTTATTTCGGTACATTTGTAAAAACCTGTTTGCAGCAATTGTATCACTGTCTGTTCCTCTAACAGCTGCACACCATACAGATCTATGGAAGGCTATCAGTGTTAGAGAATAGAGGATGAGAATAGAGAATGAGGTTATTTTCATTTTACCCTGTTATTAACAGAGCTTAGCGTGGAGTGCAGGAAAGAACTGCAGGGGTGAACACTATTTTCTTTGCCATGTGTACTAGCACCCTGACACACCAGTCCATTCCTAACCAGAGCATCCTTATCTTATAATTGGGAGGTCAACACCACCTATTAAGCACAATCTTGGATGTGACGTCTTTAAAGGGAGTGAATGTCTTTACTATGGTCATAAAGTGATCTCATTTAGGTCATAGATCACAATCTAGTCATACACCCTGTATATGGAATAATATTCAAACTTTAGTATCCTTTAGGGCATCTAAAAATGCTAATTCAAAGAATCTTGTAATAAATAATAAAAATATGACTAAACTAGATTTTAAAATCGGCTACATAGCTTACCTCTATCATTTTCTAATAATGTTGGCATAGATATATGATGTTATGTTTGTAAATTCCGTTGAGCAGAAAAACCCTTGGCAGATACACTATATTGACAAAAGTATTTTGAGGCCTGACCATTACAGCAAGAGGGACTTTAATGATATTGCATTCAAATACATAGACTTTAATATGGAGTTGGTCCCCTCTTTGCAGCTATAATGGTTTCTTGGAAGGCTTTCCACAAGATTTTGGAGCGTTTCTGTGGGAATTTGTGCCCATTCTAACCCTAGAGTATTTATGAGGTCAGGCACTGATGTTGCACGAGAAGGCCTGGCTCGACCCATTTTGTTTCACATATGTGTGTAAATGAAGACTGCATGGCTATGTGCTTGATTTTATACACCTGTGGCAATGGGTCTGATTGAAACACCTGAATTTAATAATTAAGAGGTGTGTCCCAATACTTTTGTCCATATAGTGTATCTCAGATGAAGTTTTATGGAATGACACAGATAAATAAATGATCATTTATAGCCTAGAAAACATCAAAAACACAAAGAGGAATGCATGTGAGGAACAAATGGTTGAGAATCACTGAGAATTAGCAAGCAGCACTCAGCGATGTCATACTTATGTGTACTAAATGGGATACTTGTATCAGGGGTTCTCATATAAAATACATTGATCTCACGCCATACAGTACACCCAACCTTAAGAGGAAAAGTCAAACACAAAGGGAGCAGAGCTTCGGTTTGTTGGTCCGGTGAACCATGAGTATGCCTGTCTCAAAACCCCTCTCTCTCCTCCACAGTCCTCATTTACAAAGTGCTCGCTACAAAACTGAGCGTTGCGGCTAACTGAAGGATTCTTTTGTTTCAGTTGCTAATGAAAAAGAAGTGCTTGCTGCTTAAGAGGCAAGTAGTAGGAAAGTAAAGTTTATCTTTGGTTTTTGACTCTATAAAACTCATCGCTGCATCCTGGGGCAATATAAAAGTGATGCCCCCTTGCATTGCTTTTTAGTCTAACTTTCCTTATTTTCCATTGCGTCCATGATTATCAGTGCTGTCACTAATAAGCTAATGTGAAATAATGTTGGACTTCCAAGCCAACCAACCTCATAAGACATGCTCTGATAGAGGATGGCGCAACTTGTTTGAAAAATGTAATTTAGATTACTTATTATTTTTAAACCAGTTACACTGACAGTTAAACCTCTGAGGATTTTTTAAGTGGGTATCCATACTGTATTATGAAATTATACTATGTTAATCTAGTGTTTCATGTCTTCTTTAAATATATAAAGCCAGACTAATGAAACTAAGAAAATTTCTCATCATGAAACCAGGTGTCCTATTTTAAAAAAGGTGTAATGCTAAGAAAAATATGGTGTCCACTTGTCCTGTTGCACAAGAAAATCAATATTTTGGTGCCATTAAAGCCAGTTTCCCTTCATATAACATTCAATGGTTACTCTTTCAGTAACCTTCAATAAACTACTGTAATTATAATGTAAATAAGCCTCTTGATGAGATAAGGCAGTTCTTAATCAGACTGATGGGAAAACATGAAGCAACATGAAGCAAGACAACAGAAATAAACCAGTCATTTGTACATGCGGTTTATTTGAAGTATGACAATGTTTTACTACGATTTTTAAAATAGAGGAAAAAAATGCCACCAATATTGGACTGCATTGAAATTATGCACTGAAGCTACAGAGGATATGAAAAGTCTATGCCCCTGTGTTAATATGGCTGGTTTTTGTAAAGTAAAGAAATGAAACTAAGATAAGTCATGTCAGAAATATACAACCATCCGTGTGAAATTACAACATATAAAAATTAAGTGAAGATACCACACAGGCTTCGTAAGCTCTTAGAGGACCATGGCTTCAGCAGTCATATGAAACATCCCAACCAAATTATAAAAGGTTGTGCACACTTAACCTGGCATGTAACCAGGTTGTAACTTTTTTATTTTTCCTATTGTTCCCTAAAATGTTGAGTGTTTTTTACTTAATTGTATACATTATAATTTCACACTGAAGGTGGAAAAAGTTCTGACCTAATTTATCTAAGTTTCATTTCATTTCACAAAAATCAGCCATTTAAACAGGGGGGTGTAGACTTTTCATATCCACTGTACCTGTAAGGGGAATGACATTTCAGTTATTACCATCACAAAAACAAAAATTCATATTCTGGAACACACAATGTTTAAAAGTCTATTTTCTGTGTCATTCCTGACACAATACCGCCACACAATGGTGAATAAATATCACCATCAATACAGAATCTGTTTCCTAATTAACATTTCATTCAACAAACGGTCACTATACTTTGCATAAATTATTTGAAAGGGACCTACAGCCAGCTTTGAGGTTTTGGGGCTATCAATTAAAATAGCCATTCTTTAAATCATTGCACTGTGTAAGACCTTACAAAGAGGAAGTATTAGACATTTAGAATTATGAATTGAAATGAGTAAATACAACATATCTTAATAACCAGAAATAGATGATTTGTAAAGGACTGAAAATATTTTTATATATTTTTAAAAAGCTACAAAATTATATATGTTAAACGACACAGTATAAACTAACTTTCTAAACTCCAGGTTGTCATGTCCTTTAAGTGTGTCCTCAGGTCCTCAAAAAAACATTTACTTTAACTATGTCATTGTCTGTATTAAGTGTTGTCTAAGTTATTAAATACTTCTCAGTACTATGAAATGTTATAAAAAAAAAAACCAGTATTAATTGGGGTTGACCTGCAGCAGCACAAATACCTGTATTCAATGGAAATAATGGCCCTTCTTAAATCACCTAAAACTTGTTTTTAAGACTGTTATTTTTCTTTCACAATTCAAAATGAACTTTAATATACAAATTGAAAAGACAACATCAAAACATTTTATGACACAATAAAATTCACATTAGATTTTTCAGTGGGACTTTCATTTGCTAAAAGAGTGAAGCAAAACCTCTACATTAAAAATTTCCAGTTCTGACCAGTCTGAACACTCAATTTAGATTTAACAGATAACAGATTTAGTTATATTTTTCATCATTCTACACTTAATGCCAATTGAACTATTTCTAAAAAGTTACCATACACTTTATAATTATATCAAATAAAAAAAACTCACATCTGTCAACTAGTTATTCCTAAATAAATTACAGTAGACATAAATATCTATCATTGACTTGAGATGATTAACAGATGAAATCACATGTACAGATTAGTTTACTTTCACTAGGTGAACAGTCGCATGATTGACTCATCATGATTGTTTTTAAACTGCTTAGATCACGATCAAATAAAAATCGAGCAAGCCTGAATCCTCCTGAAAGTCAGCGTCAGCTATAGAGTCAGCCTTGTGTCCACCCCTTTCGGTTTCTCAACACAGGAGAACCAATCTGAATAAATTCATGAGTATTCCTTTAAGAGTGTCAAGGAGAGCCACCACAAGAATAAAAGATTTAAAAAAAAAGATTTGTAGGAAAACAGGAGCACACCTCCTTTTTAAGAGAATGAGAATATAATCCAATTTACATAGTCAGTTTACTTCATGCATGACTTATTGCTCAATTATGAGCAATTAGGCTCAGACCTGCAGGTGTCGAAGATGAAAAAGAGTAATTTGACACACTTGAGTGACAGCCACCATACATAAGGATTATTGAAGAATCAATCATATCATAAGAGAAACAGAAATTCCTTACATTCTGGCTAGCATCGTACCTTAAAGTATTATAAAATATTAACAGGTTAAGGTTAGTTCACTATCGAAGGAAGGTTAGTTCACTGTCGAAGGTTTTTGTCCCATCATGCTCTAGGTCTTTTCCTCTGGATCTCAGGCACCAGTGTGGAAGCTGCACTCAGAGGCCCGGAGTATGATGTGCTGAAACTCTGCATTCCAACAACCAGACACTTCCAGGTGTAGCGAAGAGCTTTTCCAAAGTTCTGAGAGAGGAAGAGACAGAAAGTCATTAAATGTAAAAGATGCAAAATATATCAAAGCTTATTTAATAATTCTACAATTCTACCAGTTGAAGTATGTGAAGTATTAAATGTGTGTGCCCCCAATATGCAAAAAATACTTAGAAGGATTTCCAGACTTTCACTCAAGGAATGTAATCCGCATAAATATGCAAATTGTAAATGCCCCTTGTACCATCCGTACCTTATCCACACCCCTATAGTAATGCTGTAGGCATCATTAGAACTTAGCTAGATATACAGTTAATGTCTAGACAACAAGTTCACATCTTACTTTTGTCAAGGGTAGTTTCATTTTATTTGATCATACACGATATTGCCAAACATTTGAAGACATCTTACTATCACACTCATATGTACTCATCCCATTCACAGGACTTTCCATTAGATTTTGGAGTGTGGCTGTGGGGATTTGTGCTCATTCAGCCACAACAGCATTAGTGAGATCAGGTCCTGATGTCAGGTGAGGAGGCCTGGTACACAGTCAAAAGTCAAATCCATCCCAAAGACGTTCAGTGAGGTTGAGGTCAGGGTTCTGTGGCAAACCACGTCTTCATGGACCTTGCTTTGTGTTCGAGCCCCTTAACTATAATTCTACAGTATACGAAGACATTATAGACAATTGTGTGCTTCCAACTTTGTGGCAACAGATTGGGGAATGCCCACATAAGGGTGTGATGCTCAGGTGTCCACAAACCTTTGGCCACATATCACATTCTGAGCAGTTACAGTTGTCCAATGTGACAAAATATACTATAACAACCTACGGTTTGTAGCTTTAGCAACAAAATATTTAAAATACATGTTCTCTCATAGGAGTTCTCCAGGATGGGTCCAAATTTAGTCACTGATGAGTCACAACTGAGTTCATATGTACCAAATCATTTTATATGGAAGTACTATATGGAAATATATTTAAAAACGTTATATAATTAGCATGGCACAGTGGCACAGCTCCAAGGTCTCCAGTTCACCCCTGAGCTCAGGTTACTGTCCGTGTGGAGTTTCGGTGCATGTTCTCCTCAGCATGGTCAGCATGGATTTCATTTTTATTTTATTGCATTTTCTTTCTTTCTTTCAATTACATTTCGTTTGTTTGCAATGTTTTATGGTCTAATGTGATTTTGAAGTATTTTTCTTTCTTTTTATTTAGTTTTGTATTTAATCCCCAATAAACCCATCTTATTTGGGAGTAGTGGTACCACTTATATATATGCTAAACAAAATCTAAAATATTACATTTGTCCTGCCTGCAGTTCTGATTAATCACATGCGTTACACGTCATGTCAGTGGCATAAGCGTGAGGTCGTTGTAACATTTATTAACACTAACTTGTTATGAAAACCTCTAAAGTCATATCTAATGTGATTTCAGGGAGAAATATTTCGTTATTATTATTAAGTTAATAAAAAAAACAAAAAACAGAATATAGTCAGAAATATAGCTTGACACATTTCCTATCATTTTGTACTGGCCTGCTGTCCCACCTAGAGCAGTTTCCTTCACGTGACCAAATAACCTTACTTATTTACTTATCTAAACTTTAACAAAAGTGCACATACTTTCCTGAACCTCTTATATTTCTCCTGTTTTTCGCTGTGGTTTTCTTCTGTGGCTGTATCCGAGGCTCTGTCCTCCTCCAGAGGCTCGTACTTGTCGGGCAGCACGCTGAAGTGCACTTGTTTTGATGACTTCTCTCTGCGGCCAGTAGACTTCGAGCACTTCTGGTTTTGCGGCTCGCGCTCACGCACACAGGAGGAAAACTCCTCACACCTCGCGCCCACAATCTCGTCCTCAACGCGGTTGATGATTTTCGATTTGTCCTCGTTTTTGTTTTTCCACTTCTGTTTGGATCTACGCAGTTTCCTCCGCGACATTTTGTGATCCGGCTAAAACAACTCGGTCCGAGCCCGTCACCTTACTGACGTAATTAACTGAACTTGCGCGCATGCGCAATGCAAGGCAGCTCTATAACGGATTTGTACAGGTATAAAAACTGGCGAAAGTTGGCTATTTTGGAGATATCTAGCATACCATGTGGACCTTCATTTGTCAGATGTACATAAGTATTAGATAGCTAAATATGAATGGGCATAAACCTAATTAAATTTAAACACCATTTTCCTGGCCAGGGTTATTGTAGATCCAGTTCATCACATGGCACCATGCACACACACATTCACACACATTCATCTATGGCTTATTTAGCATAACCAATCCAACTACCCACAAACTGAAAAAACACATGCAGACGAGAGAACATGCACAGAGAGTCTACACAGACAGCAAACTGAATTCTGAATCGATCCGTGGACCCTGAAACTATGAGTGGCCATGCACCTCAATTCAGTTCAGTTCAGTTTTATTTGTATAGCACTTTTAACAATGGACATTGTCTCAAAGCAGCTTTACAGAAATATATAAATTCCAGTTATAAACATTACACTTATGAATCTATAAATTTATAAAATTTAAAAATATCCCTAATGAGCAAGCTACTTGCGGCAGTGACAAGGAAAAACTCCCTGAGACAACAAATTTTGATAGGAAACAGACTCAAAAGGGAACCCATTCTTATTTGGATGACACCGGATAGTGCCATTAGAATAAAATCCCTTCTATAACTGTGTGTTATATGGTCAAAAAGTACAGTTGTGTAGCATGAAATTCACTGTAGTTTTAACATGAAGTCTATTTTGTTGAAATTTCAACCGATTCACTAATGGAGACTTGAGTGCAAGATTATTTGGGGCAAAGTCCAAAAGTTATAATGTGAATTGTTGGTCTAAGTCATTGCAGCAGAACCGCTTGTGTCAATAGTAGTCCAACACCACCTTCACAGTTTTGAAGAGTGTGTTCAGGTTCTTCATATGGGCAATCCTTAACAAGAGCAAGGGTTTCCTAGTGATGATAACCTCCCATCTCCAAATATTATAAAATCAAATGTATAATGTTTTTTCTTATTATTATAATAATAGTTATATCCACACAGAACACATGATTGCCATGAAGTTTGATTTACAGCATTCTGCACTGTTAAACTTTTCACTGCATTACTACTTCTTAATAGGTGTACACAACGCATGAACTGATCCTAAGTTGTTGGTTTGATATAATGCAAGTCACAGTGTGCAAATCACTGAAATTAAAATATCATTAAAATATCAAAATAAATAAAAAATATTAAATATTAAAATAACAGAATCTTAAGGTATATAAAACCACCAAGGTAGTTTCCTTCAGAACTATTGGAGTATTCCTATTTGCTAATTTCTTTGCCAATAGCAATCTCATCATCTGTTGACTTTGACTGTGAGCCTATAAGCTCCCACAGGGAGTCTAATAAAAAGGAAATCTAATGTTAGAATTTTTACTGTATTTGTGACAGTTGCGTCCTTAAAACAGACATATACTCTACTGTTTGTGTTGCAATGCAGCTGCGTGGGCTCTGCAGACACAGAGTAACTAATTTAATAATTTGGAACATTTTGAAATTCAGAAGTTCTTGTGAGCTGTTGAATTTTGTCAAACTCTCATATTTCAGGGCAGAGGGTAAGCTGTTTGTTCTGCCAGGCCCCTAAGGAGTTGGATGATAGATATTACCTGTGCCTAAATTGTTTTGGACATGAGCTCCTTCAACAAACATTTACAGAGCCTTCTACTAAATTCAGCATGCCAACAGTGTGGGAAGATGTGTGAAGCTCTCAGGCTATGTAAATATTGCTGATTATTCATTATCCTTCCTCTGATGTATTGTTGAAGCAGGGAGTGACATGGACAGCAGAGCTTCTTTGCTGTCTTGTTGTGTCAGTAAGAGAAATGGATGGAAGGCTCAGATTCTCTGCCCTATGGAAGTGGAAGAGTGAGCACCTTTACAACATTTGAACAAAAAGTTGCAAATGTTGCAGTTAGAAGCGTACAAGGCAGCATTATCTGCACACCAGTGATAAAGGAACAGAATGACTCTGCGCTCCATGCAGAATGACAGTCCAATAATGGGACTTGGCCTTGCTGCACAGTTGTGTAACTTGCCAGTTGGAACAAAGAACATGGAGAGAAGTGTTTTCCCCCTCAGACAGCTTTTAACTACACTGGCTATCACCACAGCCAGACAAGCATGTGAATTATATGTTATTGCTCAGCACACAGTATCTACTTTATAGACCAGAGTTCAAACATGTTTGGCTGTAGTCAAACTCAGCATTCCTGTCAAAGTTATTGACATTAAAGCATATTAATAAACTTATCAACCTATCTGCTCTTGAAGATCAGAATATGTGAGAATATCTGTAAAAGGGCTAGGTGGATATGACTGTCAATTATCATGTCACTGACCAGCTGTTTGTGTACTTATGGAGCACCATGAAAGAGCTGAGTAATGAAAAATTTTGCAAAGACATGACCTGTCTATTTCCATTCCATGTTATTCGACGCACGCAATGGCCACCCCCTGGGGTTAGTAATGCTGGCTACAGGCTATACGAATTCAGCCTGATTTTGACACAAAATTGTTGTGTCTAGCACGTTTCCAGTGTTGGACACAAATATGATCATCAATGATGAATGGGCCTAGTAGTGTGACATAATTGAAGAAAAGTGATGTGGCATCTGGGATGCCCCACAAACCCCGGACAAAATGTCTACCATGTAGGATTTTATGTATTTTCTGGCCTAGTTTGACAACTGCTATGATGTGTTCCCTGACGTTCCTTCTGTAGCCATGTTTGACAGTTTCTTGACCCTTTCTCCCCTATGACATGCATGGTTGTGAACAATAATTGGTCAGGGTCAAACTTGTAGTTTTGCCAGTCTCCTGGCCAAGATATGGCAAAAAGTTATTGTGCTATGATTGCTTAATCTGACATGGTGATGATCTTGAAAGATAAAAATATTGTGTAATCTGATCCCGGTATAAAAGGAGTGTCAGATTTTACAGATTGATTGTTGTTTCATCACACCCCATGACTCTGTGATGAGTTAGATTGATTATAATCCAGAGTGTCCAAGCTCTCATTCTCATTAGACATTAGGATCAACATTTTGATTGATTTGCATCCTCAGTAAAATATGGCATCCGGTATTATTATGTGTGCTTTCTGGTGTCTGGCAGGGAAGTATTACGAACACTCAAAATAGTTCTGCTAGTCCAAAACATAAGGGAGTAGAATGGAAGCTAACATTTGTAATTGTGTTTCTGCGACTAAATAAAGGGCCACCAGGCTGTCTGGTTACTTTAGATTAGCTAAAGTAAGTTGTATCTCTGAGATTGCTTACTAACGACTATTAGTCCAGATAACTGTCAGTACATTGATATTTGAGCATGTCAATTCTGTATTCCAGCATGCAAAGGCCCATGTTAGAATCTTTTATCACCTTTTACAACAGACCAAAGTTTGTATTCAGATGGAACCTGAGCAAAGTTCAGCACATTGTACAGATATGTTCCATATTATGTATAGGGCATGAGTTCAGTTTGTGACCAAGATGAAACTATTAGTCTTACAATGTAAAAATAACCAGAAATTACCAGCTGAGCTCATTAAGGTATGGTATATTAGCTGTTACAGTAGTGTCTTATTTTCCTCCAAGGCTGAGCAACTGTATTCTTTAGGAGGCTTTAAATCAGTGCAGTAGTGTAATTTAGGATGTAATATTTCAAGATAACACACTTTGCTTTCAAAATTTCAAAATAAAACCAAAAAAGATACACTAGATCCATCCACATATTTTTTTTGTCAACAAGGCAGTCTGAATGTAAGAATGTATGTATCTCTTAGGCCTCTGTCCTGTGAATCAGACTGCTAACTTATTATATGAAATCATCAGACTAACATATACTTTTTTACTTCACATTGTCCTTGACATGGGCCTACCATAATAGATTTACCAAAAGCCATTTATTTAGAATGCAATGTTGCTATGCTCACTCATGTGGGGTATATTATATTTAGATGTCATATATAAATATATATTTTAAATTCCAAGTATATGTTATATACAAACCTCTATATATTTACTTGTTCATTTGTTTTTATATCACATCCCAGAACTAGTAGCTGACAGATGAGCTACAATATGAGGTTAAGTATACTTGGCTACAGTTTTACATATTTATCATTCTTAATATGCAGATTACACATTTTTTTCTTGGAATAAAATTTATACATATCTATGGTTTTAAGACTATAAATTGTAACTGTAAATTTTATTATACTAGGTATTTAAAAAAGGAATATTTTCCTTTATTCTAGAAACCCTGGATGATAAAACTTTGTCACTATATAGATACCAGGCTACTGTCTGTGATCTGATTGGAGGAGCAGGTGAAGGGTAGGAGAGGCTTATAAAAACAGATTATCTGGGAGTCAGACACAGTTAGGTGAGAGTTTGTTAGGAAAAGAAAAACAGAAGAGTAACGACGTGAGCTTTTTGGTGTCATCATGGGTGACACTAAGCTCTGTCTGTTTCTTCTTCTCAGCGCTTATGCCTTTGCTGGTAAGATTCGTATTAAAATATTTCATCAAATTGAATTGAGCCTTAAATAAAATTTTCCTTTAAATCGTTTGGCTAGATGGAGGTAACAATGCAGTTGAAGTTATATTCATTATTGGAAGACCTTTTTTGAATATATAGGTAAATCACAGATATACCTGCAATCAATTATACATGTTTATAAAGTAGCAGTCCCTGAGTGATTCCTGTGGTAAGTAGTGCAGTTTCTTGAAGAGATTATGTGATTTTTATTCGTTTTTTTTGTTTTTTTCAAAATCAGGGGTGGAACAGTAAAGAACATTAAGAGTAACCACAAATCCCAATATCGGTTTTCAGTATATGACAATATATGCTTATGTACCCTGTATTGAGTTTAAGTGACATGTACAATAAATTCAAAAGCATTGCTCTTAGCCTTTATCTGTTAATCAAAACAACAATAAAGTATTGTATACTTATACAAGTATGAAGTGTTCTCTTATACATACTTCTTTAAAATACCTATATAACAATTTCAAAAGTAAATTTGCAATTTCATTACTCATACCCCTGATCCAAATTTACTCTTATCTTTGAGTCTGGATTTAGTTTAAAGCAGTGTTAAGATTTTGATTGAATCAGATCAGTGGAAAATTATAAATGAAATTCCAAATTAACTGTACTAACTGTTTTTGAATGAGTTGTTCTCGTTCAATTATATCGTTCTTTTCCAGAGTCAAGCACTCAAGTGACTGATGAAGCGGCAGGAGAAGAATCATTATGCCCATGTAAGTTATCCACTAAGTATATTCATCCTGTGTGTGTGTGTGTGTGTGTGTGTGTGTGTACGTATATATATATATATATATACCTTTATACCTTTTTATTGTATTAAGACTATTTTTAATATAGTCTTGAGGAATAGTTAAGGCTTCCTGCATACCTCAATACCTCAAAAAAACCACTATCAGTCATGCATTGGCCTCTTCAAAGCCCACATCTCAACATTACTGAAGCAGTGTGAGATCATCTGTACACTTGCCAGCTGATTTCCTTAAAAAAACTGTGTAAATTGTTCCTGGGAGTATTGTTTAAGAAAAAAAATCAAAGGGTCATGACATCAAATATTGACTTAGTTTAGTTTATTAATGTTTAATGCATGTTGTAGTATTTTTATTTTAAGCAGAAAGATTTACTTTCATTAAATCCTGTGCCAAATCGAATATATGCAGATGATGGGAGCAGTTGAAAGAAGAAAAAGATTTTTGTTTTGAAAAGTTATCTTTACAACATTTCTTTGCATGTGCCTAATAGTTTTGCACAGTACTGTTATATTAAGATCTATAAGATATAAGATATAAAACATAATTTTTTGTTCTCAAGTGCTTTCCTATATGAAATCAGTCAGACATTGGTGTTTCAGTTTGGATTGATTTTTTTGTCAAGCTGAAAAGATATCAACACTTAGCCTTTGTACTCTTGTTTATGAGTGAAGTGTATTGATGAATGTGTTGACTCACAGAGGTGCCACTCTGTCAAGGAACAGTCCAAAGTTCTTAGGTCAAAATGCTGATTTAGAACTGTTCATGAAGTGGTTCAAAACAACCCATAAACACATATGAAATTACTAAATTGACTGACTTTAGTAGATGAAACTTTATTATATAAAACTTGATATGTGTACATAAAAATTACATTGTACTGTTGTATCTTCTTGATCAGATAATAATAATAATAATAATAATAATAATAATAATAATAATAATAATAATAATAATAATAATAATAATAATAATA
>JAQQZR010000390.1:0-14898 GCA_030068235.1 Notoglanidium macrostoma | reverse complement strand
TTTTATATATATATATATATATATATATATATATATATATATATATATATATACAGAATAAATATATTCACATTTTGTCTTTGTCACGTCTTTAATGGGTAATGATTGCAATTCCAAGTTGCACATCCATACATCCTCTATTCCATGTCTTTCCTTTGCCTCCTTGTTTTATTAATTATGGATATGGATTTGCCTCTGCTTACGATATCAAAAGGTCAAACACAGTAAGCATCAAATGTCAAACCAACAATGACAATCCAAAAGAGTAGTAAGACAGAGATTAGCGAAGAGTATTTGTTATCAGAGTAAACATGGCTCATGGCAATGGGAATGATTGGCAAGACTTCGCAAAGATTTAGTGATGTGCTTATATAGTTCATTTTCAGGAAGTAAACTTGATGTGAACTAATGAGCTAGAATTCTAACTGGTAACTCCTGTTAGCGAGGACGTGCACTGTCACTGGCTGTTCTTACATAGCACTGGCAAATCGCTGTGATATAAGAGGAAAGAAACACTTCGGCGTGTGAGGTTAATGGAGTTAATGTCATAACGGAGTGATAGGAGCAACACACCAACCTGTCATTTATTATTTTTCGCATAACCCCAATTGTTTTATTCCTTGCATACTTGGTGTTCAAAATGATATATTCCCTCATATACAACTGCTATTGTATATAATCTAGCTGAATGAAAATCACATGCTTGGTCAAGAAAGGACAAGTGTAGTTAGGGTAGTACGAACGTCCTCGCAGTCAAACACTCTGTCAGGACTCAGCTGATGTTTAGACACATCTCTGTGAGACCCCTCAGGTAGGTGGACTGACTCTGTATCTAATGAGTCATGTTGAGTTTGAGTTTATTAAGAAGTACAAATTAGCCCAGATTCTAGCTGTAATGTATGAATAAACAGTCTGAGCTCCATTGTGTGTTTAAGAAAGAGGCAGAGAGAGAGAAAGAGATACTGTGGCTCATTTTGTATTTCTAGCTTATATAAACTCATCTGAAGCCTGTAGCCTCGCAGATGGGGCTGAGAGATTTTCTTATTGTGTAATCCTATATTGTATGAATGTGTGTGTGTGTGTGTGTGTGTGTGCGTGTTCAGGACGCCAGAGTTCCCTAGGGAAGATCTGGTGCACCAGAAAATTTCTACAAACTCCATCTGTCTGCTTCAGTACTGCAAGCCACATATAAAAAAAAATTGAGTAAACTCAATTAATAATTCCTCTGCAACGTTCCAGTGTGTTAAGAGGCTTGAACAACTGTGTGTTTGATCTGAACTCATTAGTCAGGCACACGTGTCTGCACACGTTCCTCCTTCCTGAAATTGCAAGTCAGGTTAAGATTGCTCCACGAGCATTTGATGTTTGTTTGAGTTGCCTTATCAAACGAATTGCAGTGGAACTGTGAGAAGCCGTAATACCGTGATCCGGCAGCCGTGATGCATACTAATGGGACTGAGATGCCAGAGTGCTTAGAAATGAGCTGAAACTTTGCTTATTTCATCATAGGTGCTATTGCTATTGAGGAAAAACACTTAATGTTATGTTTCTACAAGGCTGAATCGTTGGTGAATGGGTCAGTCATTTGTGTTGTCGGTTCATTGGCATGATATCAGATGTTGGTATAAGAACTTTATTTTTTTAAATGAGTCCGAGTAAAATGAGTATTGGCCAACTGGAATGTGAAAGGATGTGCAGTTAAGGTTAGTGTCAGTGCCTTGTAACACTAAAAGATAAAGCTCTAACTTTAGCCTGGGGTTTTTTTTTGTCTTATTAACTTCAAGAGAGAAAAAAGTGTGGCTGGAGAGGAAGCTGTTATAAGCAATAAGAGTGATAACTAACTACTTTTGCAGATGTTCCTCAACATTTAATGTAAATTTAACTGATTAAATAGTATGGCACCATTCTTTAATACATAAAACATTGTCATTACATAAAAAATCCCCCTAAAATAAATGCTTAATCTGCGATGAAAATATTCTTTAGACAATTATACTTCAGCATCCATTAAGAGTTTAAGCTGTAAGAGACTAATCTGTTGGTTTCTCATTTATTTTTTTCATGTATTCTTATTTTGAACAATTTATTGTTACATTTAATGTTGTGCATGTCTCTTTTTTTCACCATAATAAATAATAAAACAAGTCCTGAAGACTTTGCTGGGGTGGATTTTTTAAAGCGCTGATACTGGAGACTCCTTCCATAAATGTTAAATAGACATTTACAGAAAGATACACCAAAGATTATATGTTTTATATATATTATATGTTTTCTATCACCATATCAAGGATTATATGTTTACATTCTTTAAAGAAACCAGGGAAATGGTTATCCCATTACAAGCCAGCAAGTTAGTGCTTAGCATGTGATACTTGTGTGTTCTTGTGTCACAACATATGAGAGCCAATCATGTTCCAATATGCAAAAGCAGATGTTAGTGTGTTTGATAAGGGGCTTTTTTGGAAGCACGAGCTCAGGCAATTTTCTATTCAATATAGAATGAAAAATGATTGTCTGTAAAACAATATTTAGGTGATGATGAGATGGGGGATGTTGTAAATATAACGGGCATTTGAATTTTTCTAAAGTTAGGCAGGCACTGAATAGGCGGTTCTGCGTGTGTGTGTGTGAGATATACCTGCATGCCGTCTCTACAAAAAGGGAGACGAGTGTGAGCGGTGACTGGATGATGCAATGATCCACTGGGATGATTTAATCACTCTCTGCAGTGTTTTCTCAGCCCAACATGGTGAAATCCATACCAGGCTAGAAGACAGGATTGTGTTTGTTTCTTCAGGTACACAACAACCCTCAGCTTCACGTCTCATCATCATCAAAATATAGAAGTGGATCCAGGATTATACCTGGCAAACTAAGCCCTGTGTGCTCCCATGTGTAAAATGGAGGATATTACTGAAACAATGTAATAAAGAGAAATGCATCTGCAGCACTTTAAGTATTCAGGCACAAAGTAATTTGAGCTTGAGCTTCATTATAGTTTAATGCCTCGATCCATGCTTCAGACTGCATTTTATGGCTCAGTTTGTGCACACTCAAGAACTGTGAGAAACTGGGAAGGGGCCATAGAAGACTTTTAGTTTCATTTCCATAAAGATAGAGTAATTTTAAGATATATTGCAAAGATTAGGAGTGGGCGAAAAGGTTTATCGAGTGGATAATATCGAAGTTTTACAGATTCAGAATCAGAAATAGGCAGAGTCTTTCTGCATAGATTCTAATATGCAGTTGGGGTGGTAATTTTTGCTCAGACCTGGCAACCCTGTTTTTCAGCTTCACACTTGTGCTTTTACTCTCTGCATGAAAGTAAAATTCTCATGCTTGTGCAACAATTCTGTTTCGCAAATTTCATATTATACATTCATAACACATCAGTTAGAGTTCCTTTCCATTTAATTTCTATGGTTAATTCACAGACTGTGGATTGAGACATAATCTTTAACCTACTAATTAAAGGTCAAATATAGGTTGTTGTGTACGTAATACACACATATATTGAATTAAATATACCGTACCTGTCGCAATTGGTAAGATATAAGTCATTTGGTTGTGTGCTGTTATAGGAAAATAACAAAGACAGGAAAGGGAACTGTTACCACCTCAAATACATTACACATTATACATTTACTTTACTTTAAGACTACCCAGATACCCTATTTATTCCTTCTCTCATCATCCCTCCTTGCCTCAGAGCTGCATTTGTCCATTTCAGGCTGAAAGAAGCCGAAGCTGACGGCGCTCATGATGTCTGGATAAGATAAGGTGCTCCAAGTCTTCTTGATAGGACTACCATTTGAAAATTCTCTCTACCCTGGGTTTTAACTGTGTATCCAAGATCACTGTTCTTGGACTGCTGGTGGATAACTTTAGTGAAGATTAAGTTACAGCAATCTGATCCTGGATCAGACCTTATCCTGAACAACAAGCTACAGTAAATAGGCTGGCAGAGGGACAGCTTTCAAGAAAAGGGGATCAGATAAGAGGCTTTATTTGATTCATGTAATGATCATCCTTCATCCGAGCGCTTGCAGAGACAAGATGTGTCCAGAACACAAGGGGCATGTTAAAAAATACATTGTTTTTTTAAACTGTTTCACACCTTAATTGGTTTTATAAGTTGCATATGTACGTAGTGTTACAACCTAGACCAAAAACTGAATTAATTGGAATTATGTCATAAACTAATATACAGTATGTCACAAAATAGCCCATAATATGAAGGTAGGAGTAAATCATTATTCATCATCATCATTACAGTTGTGATGGCATAGATATTAACTACTGTTGATATGAGTTTCCTTTGGAGTTACCTTTGGAGTTCATCTGAATGCAATAAAAGTGTCACAAGATCACATGCTACCACTCCCATGCTTCACTGCAGGGATGGTGTTCTTGGGATGATGAGCAGTGTTGGGTTTCCAGCAAAAGTGTGCTAAGTTTATTTTGTCAGGGTGATGGTTGTTCTTCATGTCTACCTCTCCAGCTCCTACTCAGTTACTGACTTCTAGGTGATGGCCTCCTCTACAGACTCACGGTTGTTCCACATATTTTTCATTTAAATATATAAATCATTTGACAATCATATCTTACTGAAGCATGTAACGCTGAAAGAGAAATGCAAATATAAGCAAGAAAAGAACTTTTTCCGAACTTGGTGAAAATTCCGAGGCATTTATTCCAATGGACGCCAAAATGATATACACATGAAAAAGCTCTTCAGGTTCAGCAGAGTCAGACTGAACCCAAAACATCCAAAATGATACAGTATAAGCAATCTTGAGCAACAGTTACCACATATATTGCCAGTAATTGGTCCCCTTTTGCCCTATTTCGATTTCAATTCCAATATTGCATAGTGTAAATATGATGCTGGAACTTTATTCGTGGTTATGATGTTTGGACCATTTTTTTGTCATGGGTAATCCAGCTCTATGAAACTGACAGAGGTGTCAACCATCCAGAACATATGCAGATAAGAACCTACTTTTCTGGCAGGTGCTGTCATTTCTTAAAGCAGCTACCTTACTGTTTTCAAGATTGTGGATGTACTATTGTTCTGTTGATGTCAGATTATGTTACAGTGAAACATGTCACTATGCAAAAAAAGTTTCCATCTATGAATTATTTACAGACTACAACTTATTATACACCTTAATTTGATACACCTAACATAATTGTGCAAACTTCCTAGAATGCTTATTATAATTACTATTACTAACATAGTTGTGTAGCATTGAACCATAAAGTTCAAACTATTCCTTTTATTAGGTTAGAGAATCACGGTACTTAGATTTACGTACAGTAAAGTAAACTGTTATGCTGTAGAAAAGGCCCAGTTATACTTGACTTATATTGCTGTAGAAAACAGATTAATTGCATCAATGCACACTAACATCAAATTACACTGGTTCCTCAGTGGTTCTTATGAGAGTTAAGGGTTCTATTGCCTCTTAAAGGGGTTCCACTTGGACAATTAAGGGCTCCAATGTGAACCCTTTTTCCTTATTCTGTGCCCTTTGAAATAAGTTTCTTAAGGATGGTTAACTCTGCTAACTTTTTAATAGGATTATAATCCTACTTAGAGTGAAAGACCAAAGAACATGCTGTGCTGGATGAAACATTGTTTTTTAAATTATAACAACCCAAAACAATGGTTTTTGTTATATCATGTTCTATATCTCATTCCTTTAATACAACATCATCACGTGGAATAAACGATGAAGGACATGGACTGTATGTAGACTTAAAAAAAAAAAAGGTTCTTTGGATATTTATGTGTTGTCAATGCTTAAGGGTTATTTAAGGGTTCTCAATGGTTCCTTGGATAATTAAGGGTTCATAGCTCGCTAATAGGGTTCTACTTGGATAGAAAAACACATTGTTGTATGGTTCTACATATGAAGTTTGGGGGAAATGGCCACACCTGAAGATCCCTTCCCATACATTCCCACAGTCTCCTTTCTACTATTCCATGACTCTGACTGAAGGCTCTTCAATGTGGTGGTACTTGGCTGAAGCAGAAGCCAGCAACAACTCCAGTGCAAAGTCTCAGAGTCCTCCTCCATCCACAACCATGCAATACCATGCTTCCATGTCAGCTGAAGAGTTGGCTCAATGGTTAACCGATTTATACATTAATCCCAAACTGCCACTTTTGGGTCCTTCAGCAAGACTTTTACCTGCTCAGTTGCATCTTGTTGCAGTTGCAATAGCTTTGGAAACCAAATGAGCAAATGTGAATGAAGGTGTGGTCCGAACTTGTAAATAAATCTTTTAATGGTTTCCCCAGAGGACAAACCTAAGAACTGTTTACAGGTACCGGCCAGTAATTTATATGCTCATTTATATCCTTACATTCTCAAGCAGAAAGACTTAAATGATTACAGGGCACAGATGGAATCATTTGTGTTTCATTCCTCTGGAATTTACAACTTGAGGCACACCAAAGGAAAATAGAAATAGAAACCAATGCTAAATTGTAGTGTGATTTTCTTCTTTATCACTCTCTAGGATTAAACCTTATTACAGTTTATTTAGATATGGTTTATCAGGATTAGATTTTGTAGCATGGCTATTCCAATTCCAAAGCCACGCAAGTGGCTGCATATTTGAAATCTCAGGCTGCAGTCAATAAATATTTTTGTTCGCTCTTTTTCTTCTCTTGATTCTGTGCTAGCACTAGTGCTCTCTCTGGACTGGAGGGCACCTTACAGGCCTTGCAAATGATGATGAAGAGGAGAAGGATAAGAACTGCTACTACTGTGTTGCACACGATGGCCACCACAGCTGCTGATGAAAGGTGGGTTCTCACTTCCGTATCCATTATGGTTTCCCACCAGAGCTCAGTTTCTCAAAACAAATAAATACACTACCATCTTGGTGGTGATTTATTCAAAGAAGCACAAGGATTTATTGATCATGAAGTGTTGACCCTTTTCCTGGTTTCAGGTTCTTTATGGAAGATCTTTGGTTCACACCTAAAAAACAAAATAATGGTTTAGTAAAACATTCATGTGCTGTCTCATTAGACTGAACAGGAATAATAACGTAATGAAGACTCTGTCAGAATTGTAATCCAGTTCACTGATTGCTACAAACAGTCAACAAAGTCTCACTTTTCTTAACAGAGGCAGTGAAGCCACCAATCACAGTGCATCCCGGGATCCTAACTGAAAAAGAAAATTGCCAAACAAAACACAACTCTATGAATAAATGCATTACAAACAGGGTGTGTGTCTGTCCTTTGAGACAGGAAGATCTTGAGGCAAGATGAACTTTAACATATGAAATATAAACAGGAAACAGCCAAAGATTCAATATGATACAGCATTTTGAGATTCTATGTGAATTTAATAAAATTTAATACAAATTGTTAGCTTTGTTAGCTCCTTCACAGGGACTAAGGACATTTATTGAGATACAAAATTGCAGAGGCCATACCTTATTTATTACTAGTACTCACAGACAAAGAGGCCACACCTCCTTTATTAAGACTGACAGGTGCAGAGGTCATGCCTCTTTCATAGGGACTGAAAAGCAGAGGCCATGCCTTGCTCACTGGAACTGACAGGTGCAGAAGTCACGCCTCCTCCGCTAGGACGGGCACAGACACCATGTCTCCTTAATTGAGACTGACAATTGCAAATGCCAAGCCTCCTTCACAGGGAGTAACAGGCACAGCGTGGCCTCCTACACTGGGACTGAATGTCACAGAGGCCATGCTTCCTTCACAGAGAGTAACAGACACTTCCTTCATAATGATGAACAGACACAGGAGGCCACACCTCCTTTACTAGGAGGGGGAAGTCACAGAGGCCATGCCTCCTTTACTAGTAGGTGGGAAATTCACAGGAGCCACGCCTCCTTTGCTGGCACTGACGGGGGCAGAGGCCATGCCTGTTTCCTGCTAAATATAAAAATATACAAAAAGTCCCATCTGACCCCATTTTGTAAAATTCCAGAATAATAAAGTAGCACAGGTTAAACATATTGTCTATGTCGTACCATATGTTGTACAGATTATTGTCACATTTCTTGTGCCTATGCATGTGACACTAAAAGCAGAAAGTGTTTTCGCTATGACACTATTAAAAAGCTGTGGCATATTTTTCAGCTGTTATAATTGCATTCCAACATGACAAATTTCCTGACGAGTTTTTAATATGTGGCACAGAAGAGAAACACGTTGCAATAACTAAAGCCGGCTGTTGTGCTGTTCATAACTAACTCTCATAATGCCCCCGCTGATGATAATTCAGTGAGCGACTGGGAACGCAGATACACTCAAACCACCATTAAACACTCGTTAGGCAGCTGGACGCTAAACTTCGTCCTTCACAAAGTAAAAAAAAAAACTAGGTCTCCGACTGGATAAATGAAGATGGATGGACTTTTCATACACTGAATCCATTTTCACTGCAGGTTAATGTTTGCATCAAGGATTTTTCCTGCTTATCAGGCTGAATAAAATTCAATCACAGGCACGGCGCCAGGTCTCGGGGCAATTCCCCTCTCGCCCCCGTGCCAATTTCACACCCCGCACTGTTATTACCGAGTCTGGAATGAGACGAGGCAGGAGGAAGATTGAGGATGGTCACTCTTATTCACGCACACATACCAATGAGTTCAGGCTCAGAGATGAAAAAGAGAGAAATGAAGTCAGATGTATAACAGTTGTGTAATTTCAGAGTGATGACAATTTGAGCAAAACACAGAACCAGATTGGAAAAAACAGCGTGTCATATCTACTTCGTGTTTACTCAGCGAAGAGTTTATTGTAGCCGTTATAATTGGTACAATTATTAAAGTATGAGTCATTAAACTTAATTCCATGGAGGTTGGCGTTCTGAATAAAATATGGCATTTACAAAAACCAAATCACATTCACATCAGACAAGAATGCTCTTTCAGCTAGTGGTTGTGGTGTGGGTCGGGCTTTCTGATGTGAGTCAAATGAATTTTTTTACATGCATATTTAACAGTTTAGTTGCTCAGTAACCTTCATCGGTGGAAAGTATGGTTGAAAGAGAACTCGATTCGGATTGGTCAGAAGGTAGTGAAGGAACGGCCTGTTTATAGCTACCATAGCGGGAATGATAACTTGGTTTATAGACGTTCCAAAACATTAAATGTTACTATAAAAGGATACAGTTGCTATGGTACAAGAGGAATAAAACACTTCGGGACACGCCGCTAAAGGAAAATAATTAACTTTGGAGTGGTAACAATAACCCGGCTTTGCCTCAGGCTACATCACACCACCCGTTTGTTGATTATTTTCCTTCCTTATGATTCAAATTTGTATTGCGGGGTAAAGCCATTCAAAAAAGTGTGGAGATAAAGCAGATATGGATTCAATTATTTTGTGCTTGTTTGTGCCTCGACGCAAATAATTACGGTCACATTAATATGCACAAAACAAGATAAACAACTTTTTTGTAAGTATTCAGTATTTGGTGTGTTTTATGCAAATCATTGCACCTTCATTGGCATTCACTGTTTTATTTATGAGTGTATGTAATGAGTGTGAAAGGTTAGCTTACACACATTAGAACTGAAAGAAAAAGAACGATGGGAGGATGGAGGCGATGGAACAGACCTTTTGTCGGTTCCGGATTGAAATAGCCTACGCAGCCATGGCGGAGTGTCCTGACCTGCAAATCTGACATTTTCTTAATGTTCTCGTTTCTGCTCCATGACGTTGATGCTGTCAATGCAGTGAGTTATTGGGCTTTGTTTGCTGAAGGAGAAATTCTTTTCCGCATATCATATATCATTAAAATGCCTTCAAGTACCGCCCACGTCTACAACAGGAAATGAGTTTTCACTTCGATTATCAGCATCATTTACATCAGTGTCTGTCTTTCAGAATTTAAACCCTGTCATTAACTGACCTCTGTCCGTGTGCTGACGGTTGGGAAATAATCGACGATTCCTTCGTTCATTTCAGTTCTGCTGACTACATTTATTTGTCGTTTATATCTTTTTAGGTCCTTTAAACATTTTATAAATGTGTCTGCTATCTTCTGTAAGCACTCTTCTCCGTTTTGATTATTACATTGACAGGACTCTGTGAAAGTGAGCAATACTCCTGTCCAAATGTGTTCAAAGATAATTAATAAGAGTGAGGTCCATTTGTAGCTCTGCAATCTCATCCTGACCCTTTGGAGTCAACGCCGACACTGTGCCGAGAGAGTGGAATGGATCGCGAACCCAGTCGTATTCGTCATTTGTGTATGGAAAAAAAGGTGTCCACCCTTCTGGAAGTCATTGTTTTTGTCTTCTGCTGTCAGGAGAGGTTTTTTTTTTTCATATTTAGCTCAAGTTTAAGCCACCGTGAGTCATCAATTATCTGTTCTTTAAAAGGAATGTGAGTGCCAGTAGCTCCTCTTTTAGTCCATAAACACAGGCCAATGTTCTGGTCCCCTGGTAACCTTCACACATAACACGTATCCCAGCTAAGATTATGTTCCCTGAAGTACTCATGTGTCACCCTGAATATCTCGTCACCTGTAGCCGGGATCTCCGACGCTTTGCAAAACAAGAATACAATTTTCATCCAAGAACCTCATGTTGGTAATCAGCTGGCAAAGGCCACTAACATCAATTTGGAAATCAAATTTCCACCTCAGCCATAGTTTCTCACTCAGGACAGATTCCATGGCATCCGATATATCATCAGTGCGCCGTTTATGGTGCTGCCATATAGCGGAATTTTCTCGACAGCATCTGGCCCTAGCATTAGTCCAACAATTTTCTTGAACGCTGGTAATATGAGCGATTCCACGATGAAGTGTGGCTTTTTAGCTTCACACTCAGTGACTAAAATCTAGAATCTTGTGCTTTGTCAGACACATGCACAGTTGAAAGCATACATTCACCCTGTGTATCATTTTGTGATTTCAGTCTCTTAAAATATGCAGTACTTTTGGACTTTTTCCCGGATGCTTAGCTTGCTAATGTGCTTGGTACCATCGCTGCATTAGCCAACGTTTCCACCACTCCAGAAGAAGCCATACTTGAGGTAGGAATCATTGTAAATCCTCAGTTTGGACTGTTTGAAAAAAGGTTTCAGAAAATCTGTATTTTTAAATTGTCTGTCTATGAGTAAGCTTAACAGATGTGCTATAAAGAACATCTGGCAGGAGCAAAGAACAAAGAACAATTGAGTTGCAATGCTGCTTCAGCATCACATTACATTTATAGTCAAATTCTAAATAGTTGTATCAGATATTGTAATATAATACAGTAGTAAAACCGGAAATTACACAGCTCTATTATATTGTAGTTGTTTTGTCCATGTCAGTGACAATTTAAGACTTGTGTGTATCCCCACTGGGGGCTTTGTGCTGCTTGCAGCTGGTCATGACTGTGGATCTGAATGCTAAACAGAATGAACCAACATACAATAAACACATTCAGGGGTGCTGAATGGACTCATTCAGCCTTTGTCCCAAATGGGAGTCTACTTAGTATTAGGCTGTAAGAGAACTAGTGAAATAATGGAGAAACAGAAACATGCAACAAAAACAATATCGGAAACTTTATTGCATTCGAGTCCGGGTTTCCAGAAAACGTTCTTTCAACAATACGGGTTCATGTCAGGCTTCAGTCACGTGACATGACATCACCATGAACTATTCGCAAGTGTCACAAACGGAGAGAGAAGATGTATATCTGTGGAAAATACAGACAAAGACTGCATTTTGTGCACTAACAATAGAAACTCATAAACAGACTCAAGAGCGACTAGTAGGGGGCCAGTAACCTTAGGTCAAAAAAGGAAAACAAAAAATAGTCGGGTATTAATCACTACTCAGTTGCTGGATAAGGAATAAAACACTTGTTGGTGTGCTGTTATAGAAAAATAATTGACGATGGGGTGGGGTTGAGGATAATTCTGAAATGGAGTGAATTTAACCACCCCGAATATGAATATGTCCTTCAAGAGCATGTCCTGAAATATTTTATTCCATTTATCACCACACACATTTGCCAACAATTACAATTGTTTATTAATTGAAGAATGGCATTTCCTACTTTTTATCTATTTTCAGTTATATTTAACGTTGTGGAACGTCTGCAAAGCAAGTTCCTATTATCGCCTTTGCTATAACAGTCCTCCGCTCTCTTTTTTCTAGAATAAGACAAAAGCACAGCTTGTTATGTGTAGCGTGTGAGGGTGTGGCTTAGAAGGAGTCGATAGGAGAAGGTTTCGGTATGTGGGTGAGCTAATTAACACGGCACACCTGACACCTATCTAAGCGGTTTGTGTTTCTCTTTCTCTCGCTCTCTCTTTCGCAGTAAGATGACTGAGTGTGTATTCACAAGCCAAAAAGAAGTGGAGAGCACAGAGTGAGCTGAAAAGCTGCCAAGTATTCTGATCTGCTTAGACACATTTTTTAATACTTTCTTACTACTATGCTGCAGCATGAGCTTCAGGCTGAACTAAATAATCTCACATGTACATTCACTCCAGGTTGGCTGGTTTCTTGAGTAGTGCCTCAGAATTGTTTCATCATCTTACTGAGAAACCGGAACAAAAAACGTAGACTTTCCCATAGCAGAAAAACCATAATCTCTGTAAATTTTTACCTAAGAGCTGCTGCTGTAATCATAAACAATGTCCTGTGCTCATCTCAGATCTGAAAACGACATCTGGATGGCAGCATATGTTGCTCCAAAACCAGTATATATTTCTCAGCATTAATGGTGCCTTCCCAGATATGCAAGCTACGCATGCCATGTGCACTAACACACCTCCATAACATCACGGATGCTGGCTGTTGAACTATTCGCTGATAACTGAGCCAGATGGTCCCTCTCCACTTTAGCCTGGAGGATGCGGTGTCCATGATCTCCAAAAAGCATATCAAATTTTGATTCTTCAGACCACAGGATGGTTTTCCACTTCTCCTCAGTCCATTTTAATTGAGTTCAGGCCCAGAGAAGGCGGCGGCATTTCTGGATCATGTTCATATACGGTTTCTTCTTTGCATGGTCGAGTTTTAACCTGCATTTGTGGATGCAGCGACAAATTGTTTTCACACGCGATGGTTTGTGGAAGTGTTCCCGAGCCCATGCAGTGCTTTCCACTACAGAATCGTGTCTCTGAATTCTCTGAATCTTTTAATGATAATATGTACCGTAGATGGTGAAATCCCCAATTTTACATCGAGGAACATTATTCTTAAATTGTTGCACTATTTACCCACACAGTCTTTTACTACTGAGAGACTCTGCTTCTCTGCGATGCATTTTTCATACCTATGTTGCTGACCAGTTGACCATTGCCAATTAACATAATTACTTGTCCGATGATCCACCAGATGTTTTTTTCAACATTACTTATATACTTAATAGCTTAATAACGTTTTCAGAATTTTGTTGCCCTTGTCCCAACTCTTTTGAAACGTGTTGCTGATGTCAAATTCAAAATGAGCATATATTTTTCATAAAACAATCAAATTTCTCAGTTTCAACATTTAATATGTTGTCTTTGTTCTGTTTTCGATTAAATATGGGTTTACATGATTTGCAAATCATCGCATTCTGTTTTTATTTACATTTTACACAGCGTCCCAACGTTGGGTTGTAATTATCTTGTATGTGCATATATATACATACATACATACATACATAGTATACTGACTGTCCAAATAAAGCAATAAATGCTGCCATGTTTCAAAGATCTATGAGAAATCAACAAACTTCGTCCGTACAAGATAATAACTTGTTCCCACGATATAATCAACTTGTGCGCACAAGATAAAAAAAATCACTTTGGGAACTTTAAAGGCTCCGTAGTTGTTCACACACTACACTTCAGAAATGTAGAAAAAAGTATGACATGGACTGACCCGCTTCTCTCGGTGTTCATCAGACTGCAGTCCGGATCCTCAGCTTCTCCGAAGATTAGTAAACAAGTTTAAGAACACGGCGCTGAAATGTGTGTGTGTGTGTGTGTATGTGTGTGTGTGTGTGTGTGTGTGGGTGGGTGGGTGGGTGGGTGTGGGTGTGTGTGTGCTGTAAAGACCCTTTCCGTTATGTTCCCACGTCTTGTTTACTTTAGGAGCGTAAGAATGAAGGGGTTGCGCTGAGAAGGATATAACGGTATCGGTCCAAAGTCCAAAGCGCACACTAGCACACTAAACAGTGTGTGTGTAAAATAGTATGGTCCAGCACGGGGGCGTGGCTTCAACCCGCGACATTAAAAAGCCTCGAGCGAAAACAAAGCGCTTATTATATTTCAAACGCGCGCGTGGAAGCTGAGACAAAGTGCATCTGCAGGAGCGCGCGCAGCCGAGAGATTCCCACATTACATATGGAGAGAGAGAGAGAGAGAGATTACACACATTGACAGGGCGAGAGACACACACACACACACACACAGCTAGAGCAAAGACAGGAGGAGATAGATTGAAAGAGACAGAGATACAGAGAGAGATTCAAAAACAGAGAGAAACATATACACAGAGATATACTAAAAATAGACACACACACACACACACACACACAGCAAGAAAGAGGTTTTCTTTAAGTGGATCTGCACATTTTCCCATGCAGTCAAAAAATCATAAATTCCTATCAGTGTGGACACATGGTCCTCCCCAGGGGTTCAATTATTATTATTATTATTATTATTATTATTATTATTATTATTATTATTATTATTATTATTATTATTGATAAATATAATTTAAAAAATAATAATTATAGATAAAAGCTGGTGGCACGGTGGTGTGGTGACTATGCATAATGGTCTCGCACCTCAGTACCTGAGCGAACTTCTGGTCCTTCTGGTCCCCACGCCTACTTAGATCAAAAGGTGCAGGCTATTTGTTAGTACCTCGAATAGTGAAGGCTACAGCAGGGGGAAGA
>JAQQZR010000389.1:0-14899 GCA_030068235.1 Notoglanidium macrostoma | reverse complement strand
ATTTGTGCCTCGAGACGATCCTGTCTCGGAGGTCTACAGACAATTCCTTTGACTTCATGCTTGGTTTGTGCTCTGACGTGCACCGTCAGCTGTGGGACCTTATATAGACAGGTGTGTGCCTTTCCAAATCATGTCCAATCATATAACCATTTTGGAATAAGGCTGTAACATAACAAAATGTGGAAACAGTGATGCGCTGTGAATACTTTCCAGATGAAAAAAAACTTACCACCAGGAATGAAGAGCAGAAATCCAGAGACAAAGAAAATCGCACTTGAAACCTCTGTTAAGAAATAAAGCACAACTGTTTTCCCCCTAGTGTAACAACCACACACACTTATACACATTATACAGTACAGTTTCATACACACACATTCATACAGTAGCACACACAACCACTGAGCTCTTAAAGGATGTGTTAATTATCTGTAGAGTTAAATTCAGTGTTCTAATCAGTTTGCACAGATGCTTTAGATACATTTTTACTATTATTTAAGCAGTGAGTTCTGCTTATAAATCTCACCTGCGTGTGGGTTTAACTCAAGGACAATGCCTGTAAAAATCAGAGCTGAGGAGACAAAGAAAGACAGAGGGATCTGAACATTCAGTTACTAGATTACGCAAACTACACTGAGAGTGGGAGAGAGGAATTCATGACCAAGCAACAAAATAAACACTGTGCCAACAAGTCAGTAATGCAGAACTGGTTTCGTAATCTTGTTTTCATGTTTGCAGCACCTGATGTACACAGAGATTAAAAAAAAAAAAAAAAAAAAAAAGTGCTGTGTTTAAATACAGCGTTTGAAGCTTACCGACTCCAGTGATGAGGAGGAGGAATGAGGCGAGCACCACTCTCCTGTTCTTTTTTATTAAAGGATGAGATGTCCATCTGAGAACGCAAAACAAATGCAGATACAGCATGTTAAAATATAGGACCTATTCGCATTATATTACCCATGTAATACATGTGTTTTTGTCATATGACAGTAATGAAAATATTTAGTGACCAACTGCGTGAGCAAGGAAGCTTAATGACAGTCATCGAGTCAGTTAGCCACTGAAGCTATGTTCACAATGCCTTAATGGGATACAGATCTGATCTTTTCAGGGCTGTGTGGACACCCAAATCCGATCTTTTCAAATCAGATTTGAGTCACTTTCATATGTGGTCCTAAATCCAATACGCATCCGATTTGTGGCTGTGTGACATGAATGGGAAGCTCAGATGGGAATTCATGTGGCTTTTTGTCTATACACATGCACTGAGCACACTGTTCTGCCCATTTGTGCTACCTAGCTGTTATGTGTTAGGTTTAAAGTTAAGAATTTAGGGTTAATTTTAAGCTTTAATTCTTAGGATTGAGGTTATTGTTTGGTTAAGAACTACAGCTAAGATCGTGTTTGTTCTCTGTTATCAGTAGCATTTATTTGCGCTACCATAGCATTTTTCTGTCAAGATAGCACAAATCTTCAGAACACCGGCAGTGCAGCAAAACAACAATGGAGGAGAGCAAAAGCTGATTTAACTGTGTGCCATCCTCCAGAGCAAATGCTATTAGCACATTAGCTACTAGAGTGACCTCCATTTCATAGGTTTTATAAGTCGTCTCAAAAACTTGTTTCTGTGGGTGGTGATGCAGATGACTCAGGCAAAACTATCACTGTGCTCAAGCGTGCTGTTTTGGAAGACAGAGAACAGGTCACTTGTAATTATGAATGTGAACCGTCAAGATAGGGAAATCTGATCTGAGCAAAAAATCAGAATTGCGCAATGAGGCTTGCAATGTGAGCATAGCCTTAGTGACCAACCGTGTAAGTAAGCAAGGCAGCCAGCCTAATTAAGCGAGCCACCTAGCAGCCTAGTGAGCAAGGATGTGAGCCAGCCAGCAAGCCTGCAGCACCTTAATGACTAAGCAAGTGAGTGAGCGAGCCGACCAGCTGCTCTGTGACTGATCAATTAAGCAAGCCAGCCAACCAGAAGCTTAATGTCTAAGCAAGTAAACAAGTCAGCCAGCCTATTAGTTAGTGACTGAGTGAGCCAGCAGCTTATTTACTGACTCGGTGAGCCAGCCAGGAGCTTATTTACTGACTCAGTGAGCCAACCAGGAGCTTATTTACTCATTCATTGAGCCAACCAGGAGCTTATTTACTGACTCAGTGAGCCAACCAGGAGCTTATTTACTGACTCAGTGAGCCAACCAGGAGCTTATTTACTCATTCATTGAGCCAACCAGGAGCTTATTTACTGACTCAGTGAGCCAGCCAGGAGTTTATTTACTCATTCATTGAGCCAACCAGGAGCTTATTTACTGACTCAGTGAGCCAAGCAGGAGCTTATTTACTGACTCAGTGAGCCAAGCAGGTACTTAGTTACTAACTGAGTGAGCAAGTGAGCAAGCCATGTTCTTACTGACCATCTAGGCAAGCTAGCCTGTCTCTTACTGATCAACTGAATGAATGAGTGAGGGAGGGAGGGATGGAGTCAACTAGCCAGCCACTATGGACTGAGGAATAAGCGAGGCAATCAGCTTTAATGTCCAACAGCGTGACCAGCTCAGCCAGTCATTAGCCAGTTACTTAGTGAGCAAACACCACAGCCAGCCATTATGAGATATCTAGTAACTATAATGCACGAAGAGTAGTGATTGCTTGAGGAGCGAGCCAGCTGCTTATCGACCAGCCAAGTAAGCGAGCAAGCCAGAGGCACTTCATTTCCCAGATAATAATCTTTTGTTCATTTTAAGTTTTGGATTAACCCAACATTGGATGCCCCAAGAGGTGTCAAAGCACTTTTTCCTTCAGCTTCTGTTCTTACAGTGATAATTTCCCAAGTACTAGGTCTTATTCGGGGTCATGACAGTCATGAATAGACATGACAATCTGCTCAGGATTCTGACTCTAGCTTGCATTTACACTGAACGTCTTACTGAAAACTGTATTTAAATTCCCAAGTACACATATAAGAGTGGGTAAGTGACTGATTTAGCAAGTCAATTATTTAGTATGTGCACCCACAGAAATGTGGTGTGTGTGTGTGTGTGTGAGAGTGAGTTTACCCGCAGCAGTGTGCAGAGAGCTGTGTCACAGAGCTGAGTGTGCTGAACGACCACTGAGAGCTGCAGTAGGACAGCGTGGCTGGATCACTGTAACACACAAACACACAAAGAATAAATATAAGGCAATACAAGAATGTGGACAAATTCAATGCGTTCATACAATATTATAATATCCTCAAGCAGCATTATAAAGGTTTTGGAATTATTATCATATGCATATGATCATTTAATACCAGCACAAGTAGTTTCACTAATGCTTTTTTTCAAGCATGAAAACCACACACACACGCACGCACATGCACGTACATGCACGTACACGCACGTAGACACACGCACAGAGAGCATGAGAAAGCAATTGAAATTCTGACCTGATTTTAAAAAGGTTGTTGAAGGTGGAGTTTACAGGACTGCCCAAACCCTCTTCATTCTCCAGGTTCTGAGTTTCAAATACAAAAATATATACAATTTAAAAAAAACTAAAATGATAGAAAATCTCGACCTCCTACAAAAATATGCACATTACTTTTCTAGATTTTTATGTTTCTTTACTAATTTCTTCTTTACTAACAGACAGAGGTGGGACAAGGTCACTGTGTGCCAAGTAACAAGTAAGTCACATTGAAGTCCCAAGTAAAAGATTACCTGGTCCACGTCCTAAACAAGTCACTATGCAGTGGGTGTTAACATGCGATGCCATCAGTCACTGATAACGATTCCGTGATGGCTCGTTTCGCTTAGCGCCCATGGAGCAAACTGCTTACCCTGACTAACATCATCACAGACCACAGGATCCACTTAGTCAGGCGACAAAAGTATGTAGGTAGTACAAATGGGAGCAGGTTCAGTAGGTGTGATTATCCCATCCTACAGCCAGGAAAAGCTATATTTTGATTAGATATGAATAAGTTAAATTTTACCAGTGACATGTTTTATGTCATTACAAGTCAAAGAGGCAAAAATCTGGGTCAGTAGTATTAAAGTCGAGTAGCAAGTCATTTCTAATTTTGTCAAGTCGAGTCTGAAAGTCATCAAAATCATGAGGCGATTCTGACTCGAATCCACATCTCTGCTACTAGATACTTAAATTGTATTAAATACTTTGCTTTCAAGAGTTTGAAATATTTAAAATATTTCTTTTTGAAAATTAAAAGCATAATAATTTAAACACCATCAAGCTAACCACAGAAAGTTTTAATTACTTTCAGCACTAGGAGTAGATATACATATATATTCAAAATATTGTAATACTTTTAAATGCAGGAGACTGAGAAAAGTTTGGAATATTATAAAAATAATTAAAAGTATTTAGTCTGCAAATGACAACAAACAAACTAATATTTGAAATAATTTTAAAATAACTTAAAAATATTTCCCTGCAAATGCAATGTGATGATAATTTTCTTCTGCATGCACAATAGGAAAAAAGCCTAAAACTTAAACATTAAACATTACTTAACCGTTAGACTTAAACATTAAAGTAATTTTCCAAAGTAAGAAATGAAATAAAATCCTCGCCTGGTATTTGAGGTTGCTGTGATCCATCGTTCCGGCGGAGGAGGACGGAAGACTCTGCGGTTTGGAGAAAGTCAGGGGGCCGAACGTCATCTCTCCATCACGCTCTCTCTCTCTATCCTTCCATCCGTCCAAGTCCTCCTCTGGCCCCGCCCCTTCCTCCTCCCCCTCCAATGAGAAGGCGTCGTCGATGGTGAACTGCTTCGCCATGGTAACGGACCCTCAGGCACTCACTGGGTGAAGACGGATGAACACTGGGGATTAAATGAAGTTAGACAGGCCAAAAAAAGATTTATTTAATAAAAGGTGTAAAATCAGTAAATTGAACAACTTTCAAGGTTGTGTTTTATTCCTGAAGTCTCTCGCTTCATCCATGTTGTATCAGAATCTAATAATCGCACACAATTCTTCTTGATTACATCCGGATCTTCAACGACTAATTACAACATTCAACAGGTCTTGACTAGAATTAGCGAAAAGATAATAAATGGCATAATAAAATATTTTAAAAATGCACATAAAGGAATTATACATTTTTAAATTTGATATTTATTATCCATTTTGAAAACCCAGCTTCTCTTTCCTCCTACAGAGACAGAATCCTGTTCCACCGTAAATAAAATAACGTTATTAAAGCAAGTGTTTGCTCCTGACTGCCCCCTGGTGGTCGCTCTGTTTCAGATTACACATTATAACAGCGTTATTACACGGCGCTCTAACTCTACTGCCTCTCATGGCTCAGAGGTGTGTGTTAACTACAACACAGGCAGCAGAAGGGCAGGAGTGTGTAACAGCACACACACACTCAACCTTGACAGCAGGAACAGATGCAGAGGAAATGACTTCCTGTGAGCTTTACACACTCCGCTTCCTTTAAACCGTGTCGATCAGAATAAAGCAGCACGACTCCATAAACTGTCACGTAGCAATAAAACACCAGCATGTTATGGTTTTAAACTATTACACAGCAATGAATAATAAAACAATAACAGGATTATTACACTGAAGCCTAGCTGAGTTCTGGACTCTGATTGGTCAGAAGGTGTTGATGAATTCTCCATAACAGCAGCTCAGACAGTAGCGCAGCCGATATTATACTAATGCACACATTTTCACACGTTACTATTTCTGATTTTTACTCGTCTCACTAGAGTCAGGTAGAGGAATGTGTGTGTGTGTGTGTGTGTGTTAGAGCAGAACAGACAGTGTTTAAATAATGTTGGAATGAAATAAGCCCCGCCCACCATACACATAACCGTCACGGTGCGTTAATCACACCTAAGACGACCAACAAGTCAGAAAAAATAAAAAAATAAAAAGATGAAGACAAAAATAAAACGCATCATACTTATGATTTGTTCTCACTTTCATTAAATATCCGCTACATACTAGTGATATGTAAAACAGCTATATTTTTCTCTCTCAAAGTTAATAAAACGAGAAAAAAAAGCCACGCATATTGTCATGTTTAAGCTCCACTGACCTTTACAAGGCGCTGACACTGGAGACTCCTTCCAAACAAGTTAAATCCTCCGTACAGAAAACTTCACCAGATCAACAATTCCACACATTTTTATATTCCACTCAAATAAACTTCTATTAGTTTATATTAAACTGCCATTAAACTAGGACTACTGGTTCTGAATGATAAATTGTATGTAATAAGGATTAGTTTTGTTAGCGGATCCTCTCCTGCTTTTGTTTGACTCAGTATTGGTTATTTTCTCTGGTTATTGTTTTATTAAACCACACGTTTACTTAACTGAGGTTTTGGCTTCTTTACCCAGCGCTCTTCTTATCAGTCAAGTTACTGAAAAGAATCTGATAACGGAGTGACTAATATACAGAGTTTCTCTCGATCACATTACTGAAGTATCTGTAAACACCTTCATCAGATTACAGAGGCTCTTATAAACTTTTTGTTAAGATTGCTAAAGAATATATAAACACCTTGATCGGATTACTGAAGTGCTTTTAATCACTTTGATCAAAATACTGGTACAATGTTGTGATGGCTCAGATGTATAACTGTTAACTGGTGCACTGATCACGTGATCATCTGGGGACTGATCAAACATCACCTACATTCATTATCGCAAATTCAAATGAAACCGCGATTAATACACGGTATATGGTTCAGCCTGGGGATTACCATGCAGTGTCGATTTTGAAAGTTTTATTTTAGGCATATTTTCAAACTTAAATGACTTTTTGGCTCAACTCACAAACTTGTTTGTTTATCAAACCCACCGGAAGCGCTCTCTCTCTCTCTCTCTCTCTCTCTCTCTCTCTCTGTGCCTGTCCTTTAATGTTTCCTTTTCATAATGTTTCCTTTCACTTTAATTGTTTTGACATTATTCGACGAAATTTATTTTATTGTAATTTAATCAGGCCTACTCTATATTCTAAACATGCGCAATTTTACGTGGCTAAACATAAATTTTCTTTCAAACGCACTGTTTTGTTTTGTTTAATTTAATGATTTTAACTGCTTTATCTGACACACCTCAAACTTACAAACCGAACAATATTTTAAACAATGACCTCACAGATAGTCCCGTTACTCGAAAAGCGAACTAAAATTAAAGGGACACTACGGGCGTTATTTTTTTCCCCATCCTTATTCCGACTACTTCCTCAATTCTACGCCAAAATTGACTGCAAAATTCACCCTTATAAGCAACCCACCAATCATCGGCAGGAATTATGACTTTAAACCTATCATAGCATAGGAGGCGGGATCATCCGAAATACGGGTAGGCTAAAAATTTTCGCCAGCTATAACCGGTAATAAATTCGTTATTCGATACTTACTGTCGCTGTTTGTTGTGCGTTAGTGTGCGGAGATTCACATTTACACCATGACGTTGCCTAGGTAACTGTGAAGAAAAAAATAAAAACCCGTTTCAAAATATTAAACTAAACGCATTCACACAAACAAAAACTTTGCACGAAACTTTTTACTAGTTTAGCCAGCTAGCGTCTTTCTTCTTCTGATAACGTTTCTCCTTCCGTCGCGTAAAAATGGCCAAGATTCTCTACTGCCCCCAAGCGGAGTGGACTGGAACTGTTCCTGCCGTTTTAAATAAAATACAGGGAGGTTATGAATACTGCATAGTTCTTATTTTTTCAATATATTGTAAATAAAAATGTAAAAATAAGTAAAATAATAAAACAAAATAAAATGAGTGTTAAAAAAATGCACTGAATTGTATTTTCCACTACACATTCGTATCTGTTTTTAATGGCTTTGTTATGCATACACGACTTTTTATGCGCTGATAAAGAAATTATAAATCATAGAGAATGTTTTGCAAATAAATGTACAATCAATGTGAATTAAAAATAATTATTAATTTTTAGTGAAGGTTTTAAGAATTACTTGTTTATATAACAAAGCAACACCAAAATAAATCTAATTGATAAAAAGCTGAAATATTTTGTCATCACTTATTATAGCGCATCAGATTTCCCTGCTTACCTTAAATGTGGGCTACATTTATGCGTACATGTCTTTTGACTCACTGTCTGAAATTAATAAACGGGACTCTCAGAACTTTCTGGAAATAATCAAAAATAAGACCGAGGTTATGGTTACTGGAAAGATGTACTTGTTTATTTAGACTTCCTGTCTGTGAAAAACAAAAATCATGTCAAGAAACCATCTTTTCAGAAGTCATATTTTACAGTGACCTCCAAAAAAAATCACAATGTATGTGATATCACCAAGGTCTGAAGGTTGTTTTGTTGTGTCTTTTGCTTTTATTATCCTTACTTTATTTTGTACACTGATTTAAAATAATAATAATAATAATAATAATATTATTATTATTATTATTATTATTATTATTATTATTATTATTATTATTATTATTATTATTATTATTATTATTATTATCAAAAGTGTTTGTTTTTACATTATTTGCCCACCAGAGGGCAGAAATGAACTTTTCTCAATGTCCCAAAAATTTAATGTAATTTCAGCATTGTTCATTTTTTTTAAATCTCATTTATAACCTCATTGAATCTGCTGGGATCTATTAATGCACCCCAGTGTCTCACTCCTATTGCAAATAGCTTAATATCACTATTATCCAACTTAGCTAGCAGGCCAGTTAATTGCTAGTAAAGATAACTGCTAGTAAACTAGGTTCTGTTTGTCGCAGGGTTGGGGGCAGACACCAGTGGGATTTCAGAAACCGAGTCTCAATTTTGATCATAATTTTCTTAGTTATTTATTGAACAGCAGTCACACCAGTTTAATATATAATATAGTTTATGTAACAACCATCATACTTTTTTTTATTATTAGCATTAGCTTGATTAGCTGGCTAAGGTTGACTAAAAGCTGTGTTTATTCACAGACATCACAAACTTTACTTTTTCAGCAACCTTAGCAAGGAATAAAGTCTTGTATAACAGCAGCAGTTTACTCTCCAATTATCAACATCCGTGCCATCTTTATCAGAGTTACATCATTAGATGAGTGCCACATGAAGGACTGAGTCAATATCACTGTACCCATAAAGCACTGCTGCAATCTGATAGCATTTCCTTTTGAAAATGGTGGATGACGCAGTTCACGTGAAACAAGAGCAATTTTAAAACTAACATTTGGTTGTTTTCAACTCCATTATTTGTACACAGGAAGGAGAAAGTGGCAGAAATTTGCATGTCTCTAAAAAATGTCGCTTCTCACCTCTTCCACTGTCTTATTTTATTATCTGAGGCGTTGAATTCCATGCTGTCATCCTCCGAACCCCCTTGGAAACTTTGTAGAAGAGCTGGACAAGCTCATGAGACACTTCCCTTGAGATGTGATCTCTCTTCATCTCTTGGAGACTTCCTCTCTCTTGTACTCTTTTGACCTGAACTTCGACAACTGTCCTCCAACACAGAAGGGAATTGTCCTACACCTGGTCTTCACCTGACCTTCCTCTGTTCTAGACAGCAACATAACCCTGCTCAACATCTCACATCATCACTAGTAGTAAAAAAAAAAGACATCGGTTCATTTTTTTTTTAATACATAGCAGGAATTATGGTGGCATGTAGTGGGTGCAGCAAGTGACATTTGAATTGAGTTAAATTATTGTAGATTATATACGAATTCTGTGGTTAAGCAACAAACCCAAACAACTGGCTCCAGTGAATTCCTTGGACCAATTGTATGCCGCAAATTGTGCATTGTCTCTTGAAAACTCTACTCTGACAACTTCAGTTCATTGATCTTCAGTAAGCATTTTACCTTGGTCAGGGTTTTTGGTGGATCTGAAGCCTATCCTGGAATTACTAGGCTTGAATCTGGAATTCATCCTGGATGGGACAGCAGTAAGGCAATTTAGTGTATCATGGCCAATCCAGCCATGTTTTTTGGGTGAGTTTTTTGGAAGAAACCCATGTGCACATGGGGAGGAGTTGTGAAAACTTACACAGACCTAAGTTCAAATCAGTGATGCTGGAACTATAAAGTAGCAACTCTACTATAAACACATTTAAGCTAAATTAACATCTAATAACTGAGATCATATCAGAACATGAAGGGCACTCAGAGAGCGCAGACCTCCGCCAAGGACAATATTCGACTCTACTATAACATGCAAAGCTGCAACCGCAACCACTTCATAGATCTGGATATATTTCCAATAAAGTTGTCATATTTCTACATTGACTATGTTTTGTCACTATTGAACATTACTGCCATCTACTGGATTTTAAGATGTATGGCATTGTTGAGCGCAAACTTACACCAAGGCCAAATGCCGTATCTTGCAATGTTAGCAAAAGTGAAACTAAATCTGTGGATTCAACCCAAGACTCGGATCTGCTACAAAATGTAATGGGATCTTCCTTGGCCTGTGCTACTCCCTGCCACAAAGTTACATGGAAATCAGTTCAGGCATTTTGACATAATTCTGCTTACAGACAGACAAACAACCCCCATTGCAGAGAAAATAATCAACAGGAGCAACTTATCACTTGTTTGAACACATGCTTGTAGACTCATGCTTGCCCTCCCTGTTTCCACCCCATCACACCCTTCTCCTAATCACTGAAACCTCCTGTGGATTTATCCTTCATTTCTGGTTTCCTGCATCCTAACAAACCTATGACACCCTGACTCCTTTCCCAGTCCATCAACAATGACATGACCATAACATTCAGTAGTTCTGTAGCATTTTTGCTTCACCCCTCAATCCTTCACCTCATCCATGACAGCTAATAACTTTGCCGTATTCTTAGATAACATGATTAACAGAATCTGTCCTATCTCTATCCCTACATTACTATACCCCCTTTCTTCTTGAAGAAAAGACCTGCAGCAATCCCACCTCCTACACACTGGATGCCATCTTTTGACACACATCTCACAAGACCACTCCATCGTTTCCTTTATTAATGACTCTATAAGTCCTGGTCATGTACCAATTGCCTTCAAGACAGCAAGGCTTATACTCGTTCTAGAAAAAAACCCCGGTAGATATCTCATATATCAGCAAATACGGACTGGTATCACTTCTTTTTCTTATATCAAAAATCATTGACCATGTTGTATACAATTACGTTTCCCTCTTTCTTACCCAGAATGACCTCCAACATCCTAACCAGTCTGCTCTCCGTGCGCATGATGTCCTGCGATTGACTGGCGTCCCATCCTCTAGTCCAGCATTCCTGGGATAGCCTTCATATCGCCACCACCTTGATGAGGATAAAATGTTTACTAAAGATGGATGAATGAATGCTATCCCTACACCCTAACCTAAATGATTCTAAAGGTACAAATCATATATCCTACCACCACAGCAACAAGGAATAATACAGACTGGTACCTTTCTGAGATTGTGGAAGTAAAATATATCTAGAAACTTTTGCAGCCTGTGGTCTAGGTTGATCTTGCTAAATTCTAGAACATTTTGGCTCAAAACATGATTGCTTCTGCAAGGACTTGGCTGTAGGTGGATCTTGCAAGGAGAAGATTATTACTGCCAAACAAGCATCCAAACAGTTTAGTACCCAAAACTAGCATTATACGGTCTTTGTGAAAACCTGTGGTCTGAACTGAAGTGGATGTGCACTTGCACAAACATGGAAGAGTGAAACAAGATTCTTTCAAGACTTTAGACATTACCAAACAATACTCTGCTTTTATATTATTTATAAATGAGGCTTCATCAATTATTATTAAAAATAATAGGGTGCTTAGGGTGCTAATAATTTTGAAAACACAACATAAACTTTAGTAGATATTATGTTAAAATAAAAGATGAAACTATAGTTTACACTCAAATGATCCCAGATTCTCATAGAGGGTGCCAATAATTTTGTACTGGTTTAAAAATAATACACAGCATTTAAAACATATAACCAAATGTATTATTTTACTGCATGAAAAAGTAACACATTCTCTCAACCAGGTGTTATGACATACACCAAAATAACAATTAAACACCGTCACTACACAAATAGGGACTTTAGAAATATTACAGCCAAAAAATCCCTCGCATCTTTCAGGTTTTCTTTCAAAGTTATTTATAATAAGCCTGGCAGCTTGACGTCATTAAAAAGCACGACACTGTAGACGCTCACCACTGTTTTCCAAAGCGACGTTGACCTGACGCTGCCGCTCTAAAATCCATAATGTTTTTAAGGGACGACGTTTCATAGACTTGCCAGGTTTTTTTTTTTTTAAATATAATTTACAATAGAAAGAGAGCATTCATGTTGGGTGTAGTTTAGAGCAAGCAGAGAGCAAGCATTTCAGTGCAAACATGGTTCTGTTTTCAGCTGTGATGCTTTTTTTAGTCCATCAACAGCTAAGACCAACGAATAAAAAGAGAAATAAAGAAAAGGTGGCAACCAGAGGAGTGAAAAAAAATCCTAAAGTGCATCATTGGATGGAGGGTGTGTGTTTATGGCCATAAAATATGTTTTTAAAATGTGTGTAATAGTTTAATAAAGCTACAACCAGATTCCAAACCGATGAATAACAGCCTTAAAAACTGTTTAATAAATAGTTCTTCATATTAAAATAATATATAGTATAGCAAAAAATGATCAGATTTCACTTTTCCTTTTTGTGTTTTGTTAATAGAAACTAGTGGTGGAGCAGAATTTCAGGCTTAGATTGTAAAATTAAAGCTACAATCAGTGTGGAAATGTAATAAAATTAATAACAGCCTTAATCAAAGATTTAGAAATAAATAATATCTTCATAACTAAAGAAAACAATTGGCACCAAAACCATACACATGGTGTCTTTAAAACCCATTTAGGACATGAACGCTTAATAAAACCACTAAGGAAATAGGATTAAATACTAAACCCGTAGAATTAGAGCCAAAATCAGTATGTTTTAGAATGCTTGGAAATTCAAACAAACAATAAAATCATTTCTTCACATCTAAAAATGAAAAAAATTGCCACCAGAAACATACAGACAGTGACTTTAGTATTGCTTAGAACATTATACAGTAATCATTTCTTTATGTTATTTTGTTAATAATATCAGTGGCGGTGAACTAGAATTAAAGATTAAAGTGACTGTAGAATTAAAGCTACAATCAGTATGTTTTTGAGCTTATGGAAATTGATGAATGACAGCCTTTAATAACTTTCATATAAAAAACCCCACACAGACAGCAACTTTTATAAACCTTGGAGGATCAGGTACGATACTGTTTATCATTTAATGTTTGTCTTCTTAATAAAAACAGTGGTGGACTGTAGCTAAAGACTACATTTGTAAAATTAAAGCCAAAATCAGTATTTATTACAGCATAAACTAAATTAATAAATACTAAAGCTATAGAAATCTGGATAAATAAATAAAATATACAGATAGTAGCTTTAATAATTAAAATAAATTAAATATTTAATTTTAAAGGATTGAAATAAAAAAGGATTGTAGAGTTAAAACTACATTCAATATATACAAATTGATGAATAACAGCCACCCCCCCCAAAAAAAAAAAAATACATACAGCAGCTTTAATGATGCCTATAATGTACTTAACATCAAGTAGAATATCAATTTCTATTTTATTTTCATTTGGGTAACAGATATAATTATGTATATTATTATAAATATAATATACAATTATTTATTATAAATATATAAAACAATTAATACAAATATATAAATTAAGTATTAGTGGACTAGAATTAAAGATACAATCAGTATATTCTTTAGAATAAGCTGGTACAATAATACTTGTCTTCAGATATAAAAAAAAAATTACACCAAAACATACAGGTTGTGGACTTAATATTTCTTATAACATACTTAATTAATGTACTTAATATACTTATACTTATTTATATACTTATATAATTAATATACATCTTAGAATATCAAATTAATTTAATTTTTTACATTTATTTTCTAAATAAAACCATCAGTGGGTTAGAATTAAAAATTGAAGAAGTAAAGGTACAATCAGTAGTTTTTAAAAACCACAGAAATTAAAACTGATGAACAACAGTTTTAAAAAGCTGTTTAATAAATAGTTCTTCATATTTAGAAAAAAGAAAAAGAAGAATCGGCACCAAAACCACAAACTGTTTAAGCTTTAAGATGAGATTTACATCAGGTAGGCTGGTCATGTCCTGTTTCAGTGTGGAATTAAAAAGTAAAAGTTTTGAAATAAAGATACAACTTGTAGACTTAAAGCTACCATCAGTATGTTATATATGTGTATAGACTATTACAAAAAACAGAGATATTAGCTTTAATGATTTGTATTTCTAACATACTTTGGAACATCAAGTAGAAGATTCCACTTTTACACTTGTTCTGTTAATAAAATCAGTGGTTTAAAGATTAAAAATAAAATGAGTATAATTAAAGCTAAGATGGAACATCAGATACAATTTTATTTTCTTTTATGTTCGTTTTGTTAATAAAACCTGCAGTGGAGTAGAATTAAAGATTAAAATTATAGAATTAAAGTTACAATCTTAATTTTAATTCAATCTTTTATAAAAGAAAAATAAGTTCATAAATATTTCTTCATCTTTAAATAATATAAAATAAAATATTTAACATCATCAGCTTACAATTGGCAACTTTAATGATTCCTGTAGTATCATAATTCATCATGAAGAATATTATGTTCACTTTATGCTTTTTAATGAAAATATAAAATGATAGAATTAAAGCTGCAATCAATTTTTATTTAGCATGTTTATATGTAAGTAAGAACCACTAATATGCAGAAGGTTGTGAGATCAAATCCCACGACTGCCAAGCAAGACCCATCCATCCATCCATCCATCCATCCATCCATTATCTATAGCGCTTTATGCGTCTGGGTGGCGGGGAAGCTGGAGCC
>JAQQZR010000388.1:0-14922 GCA_030068235.1 Notoglanidium macrostoma | reverse complement strand
ACATCTTCAACATCTCCCTGAGCACTGCTGTCGTCCCGAAGTGCTTCAAAGCCATCACCATTGTTCCTGTGCCAAAGAAGTCTTCAGTGTCCTGCCTCAATGACTGTCATCCCCTTGCACTCACACCCATCGCGATGAAGTGCTTCGAGAGGCTCGTCATGAGGCACATCAAGACCCTGCTTCCTCCCTCACATGCCCCCTGCAGTTCGACTATCGCCCCAACTGGTCCACAGATGATGCCATTGCCACCTCTGCAGCTGCATCACTGTCTGGTATGGAAACTGCACCGTATCAGACTGCAAGAACCTTCAGTTGATAGTGAAAACAGCTGAGATCATCGGAGTCTCTCTTCTCTCCATCACTGACATTCACCACATACGCTGTGTCCGCAAAGCCACCAGCATTGTGGAGGACCCCACACACTCTTCACCCTCCTGCCATCTGGCAAGAGGTACCGAAGCATTTGGGCCCTCACTGCCAGACTCTGTAATAGTTTCTTCCCCCAAGCCATCAGACTCGTGAACAACAGGGACTGGACTGACACACACACACTAAAATGTACACTCATCTACCTCTATAATTTTGCACATTTTGCACCTCTACAATTTTGCACATCTACCTCTACAATTCTGCACATTACATTTGGATTAGCGCTGCACTGTCTTGTCTCATGATGTCTGCACTGTTTGCAGTGTTTCCACATCTGCACACCTGCACTTTATGTTGTTTTTGCCATGTTTGCACATGTTTGCACACACTGTTGCACAAGTGCACCTTTTGTACTTCTGTATTGTCTTATATGTAGCACCTTGGTCCTGGAGAAACGTTGTCTCCTTTCACTATACACTGTACCACATGTATGTGGTTGAAATGACAATAAAAGCCACTTGAGACTTGAGCTGCCCCCAAATTCACACCTACAGGCAGTAAACCGTAGCTGACACATTTACCAACATATGTTTAGGAGGAAACCAGATAACCCAGACATAGGAATGCGAGAAACTCTGCCTAGTAATCTAACCTCAGGATCGAACCATGGACCTGGAGCTGTGATTGCAGCCCAATAACATGTTCATGCACTTATAATCATTTTTTTTGTAGTAGAATACATTTTTTTCTCTACGGGGCATTTACTGGTTCGTTCAAGTAGCTGTTGTATATTTGACCAATACTTTACATCAAAAATGGAAATAGCCAATAATTCTTTGCACTGAATATTAATAAAAACTAATTACAAATCCAAGGGTTAAGACAATTGACTAAAAAATTACTGAAAACTATAAAAACTGTAAATGTGAAAAAACATGGTGAATGGACGTTAGAATTTCCTGGCAGTTTAGGCTTAAGATCATGAAGACCAAGAAAAAGACAAAAGAAATAAAAACACAATGGATGCTTCTTTAGTGTATATATTTATTTATGAAATTCAGAAAAATTATTATAAACATAAATTAATTGCATGATTGCAAAAACAGTAACTAACTGGGTTGCTGAAAATAGTGCAAAATAATTCATCCATCGTCTTCATTCAGAACCCAGAGCTGCACGGAGCTTTGAGAAGAACACGGCTCCGTTTCTTCCACTGATAATGGCACATTACGGTCTGCTGAGCAAACAGAGATAAACAGCTGTAAATACTACTGGAACAAAGAATAAAGCTGAACTTATGAATGAAATTTAAATTTCAGATGAGGCTTTGAGCAGACCTCTCTTTACCAAACACTCACCTAATACATACATTGCCATAAGGCAGATACTAGTAATAATAAACTGTACAAGACACACAAAGTAGGAATTTCCTATGGACATACCTGAGTGATACCAGCAGCAGCACCTGAACACACTGCAGGTAGCAGTAAGACATCGCCCAAGGCAAGATAAGGCATCTGTTGTGGCAAATAAGGACATTTGGTTGGATTACTTTGGAAAAAGTAGTCACCCATCATCCCATTTCACTTAAAATGGCACTGGATTATTCATTTCAGTTTAATGTTTGTGCAGTGTGTGTGTGTGTGTGTGTGCGCTAAGCCAACGAATACATTTGTATCATTTGAACCACTTCTGACAAAAAGTAGCATATTCAATCACCAGTTAAATAACCCATAGAAATGACTAATATTTTCAAGTCAAACATGCAACTTTGTTATGCAGGGATAAATGATAAATAGTGCATAGTTCCTGCAAATCAATTTCAATTCAATTTCAATTTTATTTCTATAGTGCTTTTAACAATGGACACTGGCACAAAGCCAAAAAAAGGCTAAGCTAGACTATCCACAGGTGTAAAATAGAGTGAATGTGTGTATGAATGGTTTAAAATTCCACCCACAAGAAAATATTGGTAATTACTGGTAATAACAACTACCTAGATTACAATGTTAAATTGGTACAGACAACAATTTTCCCCATTGGGCCTACCTAAAGGATGCCTGCAGTTGAACACACTCCCAGTAGCACCATGATTTGTCTCTGTAGCATCTGTAGAGACACAATATTATGCAGGTTGAAATTCTGAAGTGCAGGGGACATGCTCATATCACCTTTGTGGACCACGGTGGTATATTTTAATAATCCGAAAAGTGTATGTAGAACACACACACACGCGCATTACAAAATAACATTTTCCAATTGAAGAACAAAACAGAAAAAAGGTCCCCCTGATGCCATTACTGTATGTGTGTTTTGGGGAATTTGGGTGGGATAGTTGGAGAAGCAACAACAACAACAAAAAAAAACTTGCATGTGACTAATTGTGGAAAAAAGACTCATTTCTGCCTGCCACAAAATGAAACACGAGGAGAAGGTATACTGTATACACAATCATTTTAGATAGAAATGAGTCTAGCTGATTTCACAGCTAGCCCGGGTCAATATGATCGTATGAATTAGAGTAAAAATCGTGGTTTGAATGGGCGTGATTTTCAAATCGCAAGAACTGCTTACTCAGTATCCTCTTTCACTACAGACGGTTAAGGTTAAGTGGTACGTTAAAGAAACAGCACCTTGTGTGTGTTGGAGTATTTTCAAGAACAAATAAGACAGCAAGCCGGGTTCTTTTCTTCTTTTGGACACTTTACATCCAGTATGCTGAGTTAGCACCTTTTTTTATAACTTTCACAAGAAAAAAAAACACAACTCGGGGAGGGGGGGGGGACTTCTCTCACACAATTGCTTGCAATGCAATTGCTTCTAACTATTATTTAGAAAAGGGGATGGAAGAGGAAAAGCGTTTTAATTTCCTATTACATGCACGACTAACGTTGGCTAACTAAACGAAGATGTCAAGAAAACTGTACACCTCGTTTCTGGAGGCAGACAGTGAACGGCTCGTGCAGCGAACTTAAAAGAAAAAGTGTATTTCTGATCATTAGGCTGAAGGTGATTCCCCAAACACTTGTATGGTGGCAGGGGCGTGGGTGGGTTACATGCACGGTGAACACAATAACTTTGAAATTAACTGGTATTATGTATGCTCATTTTGCCAAGATGTGGCCGTGCTCTCTCAGCACGTTCACACGACTACTGACACGCGTGAGTCGGCATTATCAGAGAGGGTGATTCTCTCTAGTATAGGGGAATTCTATCCCACGTCAGGGTTGCCAGGTCTCCGCAAGGACCTATATGCCTATAATGATGGATACACAACATGGCTATTACATACAATTACCATATATAAAAATAGTAAATTAAAAAGTAAAAAAAAAAAGAAAACCACCCAAACTCCCGCGGTATAACCGAACACAAAGAATTACAACCACCCTGGGGTAACCGGGGATCTGGCAACCCTACCAACATTTCCTCTCGGTCAAACGGAATGCATAGAGCTGCCACTTGCACCTCTCTGGGTTTGAAACTTGAACTTCGCCGCAATTCCATCATTACCATAGATACCATAGTTGACGAATGCCCGTGCACGAGGAAGTCAGGAGTTTCCAACTCCTGTCGAAAATTGTGCATGTGAATGGAAATTAAAACCCATCTAGATGCTAGAAAGCAGAGCGATGAATCGCTACAGTAAGTCTGAAAACCCATACACACGTCGATAACAAACATTTAACCAAGACATTAAAACGTGTTGGAAATTTCCAGAGACGCTTCAGAGCGATAGGATTTCTGACCAGAGACTTACTTCTTCTAAAAACATGCCTGTCAAATCGTGCCTTCCCCTTTAAGACCCGAAACAGGTACCCTAAAGGAAAAGTTTTACCCGCTCGGCCACCGATCACCGTCGTGCAGAACATTGCTGAAATAAAGCCATCGACTGTCAGGCAGATATCGAGCATTCTTATGAAGGACACTGAATTACACCGCATCGGCCTAAAAACAGATACTCATTAATACGAACTCGTTCATTTCTTACCCTGGAAATTAGCCATCACTGCACGCGCTTGGCTACATGAGCTTCTATAGGCAGCAGATCGACTGTACGAACCTCCGCCTCCCTCGTGCTGTCGCGCTGTAGTTCTTCCCTCTCTTTTTTTTTTTCCTCCACTCATTTTGATCAGCCTCTTCGTGCTGCTAATCTGGAGGCGCTATAATCGACTGCCAATAGGAGGACCGAGGTCTCGTGTAGTGAAAAGGAAGTTAAATTTCAGTCCGCTAAAACATCGTTAAGGTTTGCTCAGTTTCAGAGGCAGTTCGCTACTCACACGCAGAACTAGAGAAGCTCGATACCTACCTGGGAACCTGCGTCTTCTTTTATCTTCAACTTTTATAATGGAATCAATCGTCTCTAATTTAGAGTGCTGTACAAACGTAATGACATTTATCACCTCAAGTGCTTTTACTTAGTGCTTTATTATAACACAGGGATAACGTTTCAATCAAACAGTAGATCTTTATCAGGCCAAACATAATAACACTCAGCCACGTGTAGGGTGAATTATTTATGAATGTACCAAACACTATATTGATACTGAGATCGATGTCTAACCCACACCACACTTTGGGGTCTTGTGGCTATCACAGCAGTGGTGAAAGCCACTGCTTTTTTTTGACAATTTTACTTCTCTGTCTGGTCTTGCGCTCTTATTCAAGTCACACATGTCTTTGTCCTGCTAATCTGAACAGCTGGAATAGCACATAAACGTGCATTAGTTCTTGAAACATTTTTTCATGGATAGCCTGCGCTAAACATATCTGGCGCTTGTCTGGCAAAAGAACGTGCACGGGGCCCTTTGACCTTCTAGCAGAAGTGATGTAAGCAGTAATGAAATCTGAACAAAAGTGGTCAGCTCAACATCTTAGAGATACGATAGACACAGGCGTAAACAGCAATGTGTCTCGGCTTTCCACTCGAGACCCAATTACTCTTGATGAATTTTAAAACCAAGTGTAAATGGCCATTCATCTGTACTTCATGGATGCTTACATGGAATTACAAAAAACTTGAAAGGCATGTATGATAAATGATTTCGAGGTGATATGTGTGATATGCTGAGGTGAAAAGGCACAGAGTTAAGTTGAAATAGCCATTTCTGAGAAACTGAAAGTCAGATCATGATGGTATGCTGCATCAATGTGCTAATCTGAAACTGCATTTTTAATCACCACTGACTTACTTCAAAAACATGGATGCCTTCTGCCAGTCAGCTGTCAGCAGACATTTCACACAACTAGCATTGAGCTACTGTGACAAAACTTCATATGTATAATCGTGTATGGTCTCCATTGTTCTGTGTAGATTAGCAAGGACTGGCTACTGGGGGTGAAGATCACAGCCACTTGATAACACCTGTACACCTGCTTATTCCTGCAATTATCCAGTCATGTGCTATGCGCGCAGTCAGCGCTATGAATAAAATCATATGATGTTGGAAGAGAAGGCCTGGCTCATAATCTCCATTCCAGTTCATTCCAAAGATGTTCGATGAGGTTGAAGTCAGGGCTCTGTGTGGGCCAGTCAAGTTCTTCCACACCGGACTCATCCAACCATGTCTTGACATGGACTTCCGGTTCTGGGCTGAGTTGCTGTTCCACTTCCACTTCCCAATAACACCACTTACAGTTGACCGTGGAATATCTAGCAGGGATGAAATTTCATGAACCGTCTTATTGCAAAGGTGGCATCCTATCATCATAGTACAATGCTTGAAGTCACAGAGTTCTTCAGAGCGACCCATTTTGTTTCACAAATGTTTGTAAATGAAGACTGCATGGCTAGGTGCTTGATTTTATACACCTGTGGCAATGGATCTGATTGAAACCCCTGAATTCAATAATTAAGAGGTGTGTCCCAATACTTTTGTCCATATAGTGTACATATGCGCATACATGTGGTACATGTGTGTAAGTGTTGCATTACCCCATCAAAATATACATTTCACACCAAAAACACTGTTGGTTGCACAGACTGTAGTGGTCTCCGTGTTATGATGCACAGTTAGAATATATTAATCTATTTTTTTTTCTATGTTCTATTAATAACCTTAACCAGTTAATAAATTCATATAAAGAATTTATTTGCTCACTGCACAATATTAAGAAATGCACGCAGATGTGCAAGTTGTTCTGAAAGTTCATTTCTTGATACAGTCTCATGTCTTTCTTACATCTAACTGGTTGTAAACCAAGATGCAATCTATTTTAGGATACAGAATATGACAAAATTACAATGGGTAAATCCGCAGTGAGAAATCTTTAACAGTTTCCAACAAGCTCTCTTTAAATTCTTGGTTGCATTATTTAGGTGGATTGTTAAGCCCCGTTTTGAGTTTGTTTAGATTTGCTGAGGCATATCTTGAATGCTATTGGCTGCTATGGAGATCAGTAAAGTCAGGCAACACTCTCCCTCCTTGACTTTCCACCATCAAATGCAGAATCAGATTATGATTGGGGGCCCATTTCATGCTTTTTGTAATATTTTTTTACATATCTCCTCAATAATATAACTATATATCCATGATAAAATGGAAAGCAATTAATGTCACAAGATTTTGGAATGTTCTACCTCTCTCGTAGAAAAAAGTATTACATTTCAAATAAAAAAATAAAGTTAGGGGAGAAACTTTTTACAAATGCAAATGTTAAATATGCTTCACTGGTAAAATCCATCACTGGAAGGGTTCCCAGTTGTGTGCTAGTTTTGGAACAAAGTTGAGGAAGTGGAAAAAAATCTGTTGGTGAAGATGATTGGATTAAGTTAAACAACAGTCTGTGGCCACTAAGGTCTTCCAAACTAAGTAATAAGAATTATATCAATTCAGTGTCTCATAATGTGCTGTGGTAAAAAGAAAATTTAAATGCAGACAGTGTAGGCTTATTTACAATGTACAGACCCATTTCTGTTTTCAGATATATTGCAAAAATTGATTCAGCATGCTCATTTGGGAACGCGATGTGATTACTTGAACCAGTAAATCCTGAAATTAGTCTCTGCTGTGAAATTATAGATATATTGAAAATGCTGTTTTCCCCATGATGCATGCACCAAAAGGGCAACTAGCATATGAACAAAATCTTTAACTTCTACATTTAATATTTACACTTATGTTTTACACAATCAACATTTAACTTCTACATTTAATATTTAGAGTTATATTTACACAAATCAGTCAATCATGTGGCAGAAGTGAAATGCAAAAAAACCCTTGCAGATACATGTCAACAGATTCAAATTCACAAAACCACATCAGGTTCCATGCCTGTCAGCAAATTACAGGAGTCTGAAGGTATCATGGGCACAGACTCACCCAACCCGGACACTCTGAAAAAAGACCATATTTGTTCTAATCCCGAGCCAAGATATTTTCTGAAAATGTTTGGGGGAAAAAGTGCTTTTATTTCAATTGTAAAACCTTTACGTAATACTGCATTTGTAGTTAGCGGATGTACCCAAATATACTACAATAATCAATTTCCTAAAATCTCTAGTTTATTATTGTTAAAAATATTAGTGTACTCATACTGTAAATTTTTTTATATAATATTGAACTTGCAGCTAGTCATGCCACTAGGTATCTACTACAACTGTCAATATCTTAAAATCTCCATTTCCTGGGATTTTTAACTGGACTAAAAAAAATTATTACTCATACATTTGTACATCATTCTATATCATGTACAGCTATCTAAGGTATATAGGTAGTTCATTGCCATCTGAGACTATGTCATGGCAAGAAGGTGTCTTTGGAATAATACCAATGAGTGGCGAGAGAATTAATGAATAAAATTATAAAGGAAAGCAGACTAATCGATGAGACATACTGGATACACAGGTGATTTGTGTAGAGTGTTGAAATAGATAGAATTCCTTAGATAAATAGATTGCTCAGTGAATTGTTTCCAATGTACATGTAACTGAACAAAATATACAGATGATTATAATATGGTAAGTAGCCACATAGGTTATACATGGCTGCTCTAAGTAAATAATTTTACACAAATGGGTAGATGACTATTTAAGATTTTTCAGGTATGCATTTGATAAAAATCCTAGGAGTAAAATATGTTTTATTGACAGTGGTGTTTTGCAGAGGTGGCAGGTGGGTGGTTCTTTGTTTTCTAGTAAGAAGTCGTGGAGTGGAGTCTGGAGTGGCTCATGCGGTATCTGGTGTAAATCACTTGGCCGTGTCTGGTTTTAAAGGAGAATGGACAGTTCTTATTGATGGAGGAATTTATTTCATGTGGTTTGTTGTCGAAGCAGTCATCCCATTTGAATTGCAATTTCATTGAAATGTAGAAGGCCAGTGTAGGCTTGAGATCGGAGGTTGGGATTTGGCGTTGGGTAATTTCTTCGCAAAAGGGCTCTCCTGTCAGTTCTGTCTGCCTGCTTGTAGCCCGATAGGCCACCATGGCCTGGGACGCAACAGAAGATTATGCTCAGTTTTCGACTTTGTAGGAGTTCTAGTTTGTTTAAAATGCAGATGGTTGTGAGGTGATTTAGCGTTAGACTTTCCAATGCTTGGAAACATGATTTTGAGTCTGTGCAGCTTAAGGATTTCAATTGTTTGGTATCTTCAAAATATACAAGTGCTAGGAACAGGACACAGTCTTCAACTGTCAAGATCAAGGTTTCATCTGGGATGCACAGTCCATAGTAAAGGTATTGGATCCATCTGTATATATGGCTTTATGGAGGGGAATAGGCATCTTATGTTTGATAATGTTACAGCTAATTAGACTAAGAAGGAATCTCAGGGTTGCCAGATTCATGTAAAATCAAACAGGCTACAAACAACCATAAAAACAGTCCTGTAACAAAACTTACGGAAAAATAAACTTGTCAATAACTTATATTTTGGCAGGACAAACGGAAACAGCTCTGAGAAATATGATTAAATCATACTGATTCGATACAAACAGGGTGACGTTGATTGACTGAGCACCCACGCTATGTTATAGAAAATAAACAGCTCATCTTACGTACTACAAGTGTTTGCATTACGTGTGGTCAAATTGAACTGTAATCAGTTGCTACAGAGATCTAAACCAGCGTTTCCCAGTTCTGAGGAGGGGCTCTAAGATCACGTCTATGCTCTAGACAACTAAAATCAGCAGTGAACAGCCCATGTGCTCAAACATGAAAATGCAAACTTCTCAACACTTTAACTACTGCAGGCTGTGTGCAGTGTAGAGTAAGATCAGGGAGCTTACCTTTGATCGGTTCATCTCAAAACGAAAAGCCGAGTGAAATATTCAGTCGATTCAAAATCAGTCGAATAAGAAGACTCCAGTGAACAAATCTCCTATTTAGATCTCAAATTCAACTTTCTGCGGCAAAGCATTAAACAGAGTGGGACCACGTGGAACAGTTTTCCCGCGCTAGTGACGTGGACAGGCTCGAACTCAGGGCGCTGACGTAAGTGTATCAAAAGTCAGGAAGAGAGCTGTATGCCAGTCATACAGTTTTAATACTTTATATGGCTAAAATACGGCCGTTTTGGCCACTGTAGCATTTCAGCGGGTACAGGAAAGCCCAGATCAGAACAACACACAGTGACACTTAAAAATATCACTTTCTCTGTTTTTTTATTATTATTATTTATTTATTTTTTTTTTTTTGCCATTATCGTGAACCCATGGTTACTCTCGCTTTGTAGCAGTGTAATAAAACATAGTTTCAAGCCATGGTTGCATAAGAGTAGTACTGTAAAAAGCTTTGGTCTTTTGGATAAGGAGGAAATAGTTAGATGTACAAAGGGGGAAAAGCTTTATGCCCTAAGATGCACAGCATAAACCTGCACTGAATCATGCAAATGAATCTTACTGCATAAATAAATCTGCTTCTGTAATATGTATACTGTATGATGCTCAGTGAATATCCACGGCCACTTCAGTTACAGTTCTGAACTGTCTTAATAGACATTTCATAGCAATCTCAACCGTATTTGCAGCCATGCCATTACATTCTTCCATTTTCTTTTGAAGCCATGCTACCGAGCAATAAGTTTACTTCCGTTTAGTTATTCGGGGCATAAATAATTAAAGGTGCATAAAGGACAAAAGAAAAAAAAACCATGATAAGCTATTAAACGCAAAACAGAAATATAAAATGAGTTCTGGCAGAAAGCTTATTCCTGTACCTTGCGAAATCAATAAGTGTTTTCCGCAGCCAGCTTGCTGACCATGGTCTTAATTTCCATTAACATGTCAGATTCTTTTCCCTACCTTAGACAAAGCAGTATTCGCATCATTCATACTTCTGCATTTACACGCTACACGTTACAAACTTATTATGCAACAAAAAAAAATTCAGAATCACATTATCACAGATTTGTGCATATGGAAAATGACCATCTACTTTTTCAAATGTAGAAATATTAGCATAATCAGTTACACGTACAAAATGAAGGCACAATTTCAGCAATTTGAATGCAGGAATTTATTTTGAAAGAATCGAGAAGTCAGAAGTCAGTGGGGCAAAACAACTGATGTGGCAACGGATGTTTAAAAGGAACAATCTCTTAGTTGGGGATATGACGCATTTTTGTGAGATATTCCTGGACAGATTATTAAGACATTACATTTACGCTAATCTAACTATGCCTCTATTGTTTGAGGTTTCAAAATTCATTACTGGACATTAAAAAAAGAAACTGGGCCTCTTATCAAGCTGGGGAAAATAAACTTGTTTTTAAATTGCAGAGCTATTAAATAGTTTAATACATATAAATAAATATCCAGTTATTTAAGAAAACTGTATCTTTTTAGAGTTCCAGAGTTTGTGAAATTTAAGAATAAACAGGCTCATTTCAAGTTCAAGTTCAAGTGGCTTTTATCGTCATTTCAACCATATACATGTAACACAATGTACAGTGAAACGAGACAACGTTTCTCCAGGACCAAGGTGCTACATACAAGACAACAGCTTTAGCGCTGGGGGAAATGTGCACTCCGATAATGAATACAGCAGTGAATTCCCGGGGTAAATAAAAAGGTCTGCATCCAACTGTCACAAACTCCACAAGCGGTGAGCAGTAGCTAAATACTAGCACAGAGTTCTTGCACCATTCCATGTTAATATAAACACACAAGCCACCACCGGTGCCCATAGCGGCGTCCGGAACTCTGTCGCTGAGCCATGTCTCCGTGAAAACAATGACGCAGCAATCTCTGAACTCGCGCTGGGTAGTCCGCTGGAATCGGATACAGTCCTAGCCATTGTCCAGAGAACAGACGTTGGAAAGTATTATGGTTGTTAGGGGCCGGTCGGCTAGGATTAGCTACTAGCCTAGCGCGGACCTCCGCCCGCTTGCCGCCCTTCCGCTTCCTCGCACACCGCTCTCGGCGAACCCTCCCCCGGCAGCCGGCATCAGGCGACGCCGAGGACTGGAGGCCTGGTTTCCGTAGCAACCCAAGGACGTGAAGCGTTTCCAAGAGATCTTCCTGCAGGTCAGTTTTTAAGTATTTCTTTATATCCAGTAATGTTTCTCGTGGGTAGACATGAAAACCGTTTGTTTGGTGTCCATGTGCAGTCGGAGTCACGCCAAGAAAACAAAATAAAACAAAAAACCATGATTTTCGGATCCGGAGTGGCCGCTGCGAGCTACGGTCGCGCCGCCATACGTCATTCCAATTGTAGAAATTGCATGAGTGTGTTCAGTTTTATATGCAGAATATATTAACAACTTTAAACAGCTTATTACTTTAAAGCAGATTTTATAACTATGACTGGAATTTTTGTTTAGTTTGGCCTACAAAAACATTTACACACTAAAGGACTGATTAATGATAATGACAAATGATAGTGAATACAGAACCTAAAACTAAACATACAAAACAAAGAAGAAACTTTACAATATATTCATTGATAAATTGAAAAATATGATATAGATCATATATTTACATATATACACAAGTGCCCAATGTATTAATGGGATCATGCTTTAAACTCTCAATATAGTGCAAAACTCCATAATAGAGTGTTCAATATACCCTATTATCATTTCATGTTTTTGACCCTAAATGTGGTAGGTATGCCGCTAACTGCTGTCACAAATACACCTGGCTAATCATGACAATTTGGAGGAAAATGACTGTATAAATTAACTAACATAATAGAACAGCTATAAATGCTCCCAGAATAAGACTATCAATAAATGCTACAGGAATAAGAGCTATAGAGTAGGATACAATAACAATGGCAAACCTTATAAAAGCAAAAAAATGTATGTAAAAAAGTGCAAGAAATTGCATTAGCAGATAAAAAAAATATATACAAAAAAGCAGTGAGATGATGTTAAGCACATTTACATATGTACAAAAAAAGGGATACATTTTTTAAAGCCTCTGTATCTGAAAATATATGCATAACTCCCAGTTGGGAAAGGTGTGATTGTTAATTGTTTTTAGAACAGCTAGCAAGTTAGCTAGCTAGACATTGGTGTCAGCAGCAGTTGGCATAATTTGACACTTCACTGGACATTTTGCACATATTCTGCACAAGACATGATGAGTCAATAATACTTTGGACACATCAGTGGGTTAAAAGCACTTGAAATATGCAAAGAAGCACAGCGGTGTGCCAATTCCAGTGAAACCATAAATATTACCCTGAGGAAAATGATATGTATTGATGACCATTTTTTCAAGTTTTGATGATTCACTTGGGGAACACATTCTTCCAGTTTCGTTGATGACAGATGGGTGACTCATGTTATTACCGTTAGCAGAGGTATAAAAGTCAGAAGGCACATGCACTAGGATGACCCAGATGTGCTCCGCATTGCGACCTGGACAGCATATCTTAAAACTGTGTCCCCATTGTATGATGGTTCACTGGTTTTCAGTAAGGTGATGCATAAGGAAAAACATCCTTCAGTACCAGGTTGTTACAGAACTGTGGTGAACAGGCGCTTCCAAGAACGGTGTCGTTTCCTGCACAGGAAGCTTAAGCTGTTCCTCCCCTGTTAAAAGAAATTGGAGCATTTCTTTGATTAAAAACATCAACAATAATTAATTACAGTCGTATCCTTTCAATAGACCGTCCTCATTTGTTTATGGGCTACAATGGATGGATGGTCTCTGATCTCCCTAATATACAAGCATGGCTGAATGATGCGTAAACAGACGCATCGTGAAGGCTGTAAAAGTCAATTTGAAGCAATGTTAAAAATAATATTAAAGAAAAATTATGTAGCCCGTGTAAAAATATTTTACTGCAATCGGTTACAGGTTTTAAGCGTGGCCTGTGTTCTACTCAGCAAAAGGCCAATGAGTGTTCTCATTAGTGCAAATTGCATAGAAAACCACAAGAAGGCACCCAACGGTACTTTTTATTCAGTACTTTACTCTTTCTGTATTAACAAAAATATAATTTCAGTAGTTAAAAGAAAGTCCAAACTTCTCAGTTTCAACATTTCGATACTTATAAAGAACATTTTACATACTGCACAAAATAAAACCCCTCTCTACTACATACTCCCCCTGCAAAACTGTTCCTACCAGCTCCAGCCTTGAACATTACCCGAAGCTGCTGGTCCATATCTACATTACACTGCTGCCACACGATTAGATGATTAGATAATTGCATGAAACTGTAGGAGTATGTGTTCCTAATAAAGTGCTCAGTGAGTATGTTTTCACTATGGGAAAGGATTTAAAAAATCATGTCAATTTATGTTATCTACATGAGAGCTACTGTTGTGTTTAATTTGATAAATTACTTCACACAACAGTTAGTTCTGGTCCACTAATTTGATTGCTCGTGCAGCATTCCAAGAGTGCCGATATCTCACGTAACAGCACTGGGATGTTTCTTTGTGTGTATCACTCTGCTTGTCTGTGTTCTGCATGTAAAATTCCACTTTCTAGTTGTAAATGGCTACTACCGTAGTGTTAGCGACATCATCAGTGGACATGACAAACAATACTTTTCAGGAATATAACTTTTGCCTTAAAATATGGAAGCTTATCAGATGAAAATGAAAAGAAGAAGGGAAGTCAATTTCACCAGAACAACCTTTAACAGGAATGTACAAATCAATGTGAGCTAGCTAGCCAGGCACCTAATGTGCTTCAAAGTGAGCGTAGCTTCCTTGGGAGCTCTTACTGCTTGCAGTATGGAGTAAGATTACGGTCTTTTATATGAGAGCACACATACGACATGAAACCGAGCAAAACAGACACTACAAGCGCGCAGATACAAAGTTAACGCGAGCAAAGCTGCGATGACGAGCATGCAGATACAAGAAAATTGAGCAAAACTGTGATGACGAGAGCACAGCAAATACATTGCGTCTTTGAAACTCACCATACCAGAGGAAAGTTCGCTGGCTCGCTTCTCAAAACCCTGCACTTCACAAATCTTCTCTGTATTTCTATATTCCCTGTATATTCTCACATTCACAAACTTGTGTTTGATAGCGAAATTACATACACAAATTGGATATTCAATAAATACCTTTAATAAATTGTGAAAATGTGAAATAATCCAGCTCTTGTGGTGCTTTGCACATTTCTGAACAGAGACCTCAGTTGTTG
>JAQQZR010000387.1:0-14926 GCA_030068235.1 Notoglanidium macrostoma | reverse complement strand
GAGCGTGTGTGGCTGTTTGTCTGTGTTGGCCCTGTGGTGGACTGGCGACTTGCCCAGGGTGTACCCCGCCTCTCACCAGAAGATGCTGGGATTGGCTCCAGCTTCCCCGCGACCCAGACGGATAAAGCGGTATAGATAATGGATGGATGGATGGTAAATACTGGTTATTTACAGAATATGTAACATCTGATTAAGTGATTAGCAAACTATGTATTGTTACTGACCATCAAATAGAGACTGAAGAATGTTTTCAAGCAAAATGACATAGTTGCTTATAACTGTTTTGTATAAGTGATAAAAAGTAGTTTTCACAGGAAAATATGATGTTACTTGACGTCATTTTGATTGGTGATTTATTTCACGGCTTGGTAATTAGGTTAGCTATCTAGCTAGCACATAATTTAATCTGTTTGCATGAACACAGTTTCAGTGCTAGATGTGTAAAAAGAGCTAGCTAAGTGAAATCTGTCAATTGTACACCAACAGTTTTCTATAGCAATATTTAATTTGTACAGAAAAACTAACAAGAAGAAGACTGTTTTGCTGTACATCCACAGCACATAACAACAGCCACAGAACACATCTAAAGAGTCATTACAACATTCATTCACACAAATAGCTACATTATACACAGGAACACACTCGTACACACATTTTGTTTTTGTTGTGTATTAGTACATGTTTTGAATCTCTTTGCTTTCCTTCGTATTGGATTTCACGGTTGTGTCGATCTGTGTTCTCCCTCTTTAGGGGACCTTTATGTGGAACGATATGCACCTTTCATTGTAGTGTAACACTGGTCAAGAGTTTTTCCCTGTGATGTGACTGTGATTTGCTGGTTCTACAGCTGAGGGTTGCATTGTGAACATCCCATAGGATGCCACACCTCTCGAGCTGAACTATGAACAAACCAAACTTAAGGGAAGATTCCGAGTCATATATGGTGGAATAATACTCCAAATCCTGAGTAGGTCTTCTCTTGAGTAAGGGATCCAATTAGAGTTAAAATTGGTAAAAAAAATACCACAAATATAAGTAATGAAGCACCCATCCACTTGCTGTGGCAGCCATTTTTTACACAATCATGAATGCTGATTAAGTAAATTCATGACCATAGATTTAGCTTCCGCCACAGCACAGTGATGACCACTTCAGAGTGTTTTCCCTTAAAAAACTTGGAAAAACTTGTTCGTTTTTTCAGGAACCCATTAGAGGGTCACAGATACTAGTGCAGACTGACAACACCACAGTGGTGATTTACATCAATCACCAAGAGTACACACAATCACTTGTAATATTGAGGTGGGTAAACAAACATTAGAAGTTGGCAATATATCCATTGTGTCTGAGAGCTGCCTGCCTAACAGATGCAGATGTGCAGTCTCACAGCAAGCCTGTACCTGGTAATGGTGGTGGTTCAGTTCATTTGGAATACCTATATAGGTAGTTCATCTATCTGCAGGACAGTGGTTCACAGACAGGACAGAGATGAAGGTTGGGCCAGGATATGCTGCCACACAACTGGCCAAATCTACAGCTGTAAATATAGGAGTTATCGATGACACCGCAGCACATCCAAAACACTGTGCAACCAGTGCTGCTTATTCTTGCTGAACAGACCATGGTTCTTCCTGTGATGTTACTGGGCATTTCATCCCCTCTACTTGGACAGATTGGCACTAGGATTGACATAAAATATTAAAATGGAAGACACGGATATACCGTAAAGTGATTTTCACGTAAGACAGCTTACTAGTCACCATCTGCCAAATGAGGTGGTAAATTGTATGTATTATTAGTCTGTGTTGGGAACCAGTCTTCAAACATGCATGCTATGGCTGAACCCAGCATTCCTGCCAAAGGAACTGATGGCACAGAATATCAATAAACTTATTAATCTGTCTGTCCTTCCAGAGGATAATGTGTCCAGGCCAGTCTTGTGTTAAGTGAGGGCTGTCAAGCACTATGTGGAAATGACAGTTAAACCAGTTAGCCCCATTGGGTTAAAGTAGAGGGTAGTAACTGCACAACCATTCTTGAAAAAAAGCCAATATGTAGATTCTTCTATTAAATGCCAACACACACAGTGCTAAATTTCATGGTTCAAGAGGATGGGCACTTGCGGATATTTGTGCAGTAGTGACACAGAGTATGTACATTGGCCAAATTAAATGTTGCTTCATGACAGTCCATGTGCTCATCATCTTACTCAACTCCAACCATTAACTATTTCACATAAATTCCATCTATATTTTCTTGTAATATTTCTCTCATTTCTCTTAACTAACAATGAAGCATGTAATATAAGTATTTTTTCACTCACTGCATAGATTGCTGGAGCACACATATTCAACTGTGTTCCAATTTAACCTAAAAATACCATGACATTGTTGTAGTTTAATCATGACAGACAGAATGAAAAGTTTAGAGAAAGTTTGGGGAAATGTCCAAGCTGTGGAAATTGGTTATGGAAAGGTCTGTTCAAAATGCAGCTTGTTGAGTTGTCCTGTATCCCAAATCCACTTAGAACTCCACTTCCTAGAACACAACGCGGCCTCTAAACATGGCCTCCATTTTAGGCCGCATTAACCTATGGGAAACATGGGCTGCAGCTCATGGCCCTGGCCACTAGGGGGCCCAACTAGGAACAATTCAATTTAGTTCAATTCAATTTTATTTGTATATTGCTTTTAACAACAGACATTTTGACAAAGCAGCTTCACAGAAGTATATAAATCCTGAATAGAAACTTATGAATTTATATATAAACACACACTGTCTGTCCAAAACAATTATGATTTGGCACGCATTCGCTGTAGCATCATTTCGATGAGCTTCTGCAATGTTATTTGTTTCCGTCCAGAGTTGCATAAATTTTTCGCCAAGATCTTGTAGAGATGATGGGACAGTCGGACCACTGCTCAAATTCTTCTCCAGCACATCCCAAAGCTTCTCAATGGGGTTAAGGTCTGGACTCTGTGGTGGCCAATCTATGTGTGGAAATGAAGTCTCATCCTCCCTTTCACAATTTGAGACCGATGAATCCTGGCATTGCCATCTTGGATTGTGCCCGTGCCATCAGGGAAGAAGACATTCCCTGATGGAATAACCTGGTCATTCAGTATATTCAGGTAGTCAGCTGACCTCATTCTTTGGGCACATAACATTGCTGAACCTCAACCTGCCCACCTGCACAACCCAAGATCACAGAGCTGCCGCCACAGGCGTGTATGGGAGGCACTAGGCATGATGGCTGCATCACTTCATGCGCCTCTCTTCTTACCCTGATGCCCCATCATTCTGGAACAGGGTAAAGCTGGTCTCATCAGACCACATGACCTTCTTCCATTGCTCCAGAGTCCAACCTTTATGCTAGCAAATTGATCCTAGCAAATTGAAGCCTTTTTTCAGATTAGCCTCACTTATCAGTGGTTTTCTTAAGGCTACACAGCATTTTAGTTTAATCCCTTGAGTTCCCTTCGCATTGTGCATGTGGAAATGCTCTTACTGTCACTGTTGAACATAGCCCTGAGTTCAGCTGTTGATTTTTTACAATTTGATTTCACCAAACGTTTTCGTGATGCTGATCACAATCATTCAAGATTTTTTCCCGACTGCATTTCTTCCATGATGTTCCCCACTATCCTTCCAGTGTTTAATAATGCGCTGGACAGTTCTTAACCCCATTTTAGTAGTTTCAGCAATCTCCTTAGATGTTTTCTTTGATTGATGCATGCCAATAATTTGACCCTTCTGAAACAGATTAATATCATTTCCACGACCACAAAATGTGTCTTCCAACATGGCTGTTTAAGAAATGAGAAGCTACTCACTCCATCAGTTAGGGTTAAATAACTTGTTGCCAGCTAAAACATAATCATCCATGCAGTAATTATCCAATGGGAGGCTCTTACCTATTTGCTTTGTTAAATCCAGGTGGTGACGTTTTGTTTTGGGACAGGCAGTGTATATATATATATATATATATATATATATATATATATAGTATCTTATCTTAGCTGTTCCTAGAACTGTGTAATATGTGTAATAACTACAAAGGGAAATGTTTTTTCTATTGTCTGTACTTGTCTGCACCTGTTCTTGAAGTAGCCCCTGCAATTTTGTTGTACATGTAGCATCCTTTGCTCCGGTATAATGACAATAAAGGCTTCTGATTCTGATCCTGATTCTGAACTGCACATTTATGGACAGAGACCTCAGTTGTTGTACCTGGAAACTGTTGGAATCACTCTCCAAATTTGGGGGTCACAGACCCTAATGCTCCAATTACCACTGCAGCCACTTTGGACTTCCACATCTGTACCAGTTGTTCCTTCAGGTCTTGGTACTTCTTGATCTTCTCATGCTCCTTCTTCCTGATGTTACTGTCAGCTGGGATTGCCACATCTATCACTACTGCTGTTTTCTGCTCCTTATCAACCACCACTATGTCTGCTTGGTTGGCCAGCAGCTGCTTATCTGTCTGGAACTTGAAGTCCCATGGGATCTTAGCTCTGTTGTTCTCAACTACTTTTGGTGCTATCTCTGATTGGGTCTTGGGAACTTCTAGTCCATACGTGGTGCAGATATTTCTGTAAACTATCCTTGTCACTTGGTTATGCCTGTCAGTATATGCTGTCCCAGCCTGCATCTGGCACCCAGCTACTATGTGCTGGGCAGTCTCAGGGGCATCTGTGCACAGCCTGTACTGCCTGCTGTGGTAGACCCCTGCCTCTACAGATCTGGTGCTTAGGGTCTGTTCTTGTGCTGCCATGATCAGAGCCTCTGTGTGGCCTGCTTTTTCTAGCCACTGATAGGATTTCCTGATGTCAGCCACTTCCTCTATCTGCCGGTGGTACAGTCCATGGAGGGGCTTGGTCTTCCACGATGCTTTCTCTTCCTCCTCATCATCCTTTGTCTTCTGCTGCCTGAGACACTTTTTCATCAGTTAGTTTTGGGGGGGGGCATCTTCTTGATTTATTCATGGATGTTCCTTGTCTCATTCTGGATAGCGACTCTGACACTCACTAATCCTCGTCAGCCTTCAGTCCGTTGTTTGTAGAGTCTCAGGGAGCTGGACTTTGGATGGAACCCTCCATGCATCGTGAGGAGATTTCATGTCTTGACATCAGTGGCGTCTATTTTCTACATATATTACATTGGGGTTGTATGGTATTGTAATTGTACACTGAACATTCTGGTCCAGTCTCCCACCTGTAGAGTAGCCTATTTTGTCCTGTTGCAACTCAACAGAAAAAGGAGAGAAATGAAGAAACTCTCAGGAAAATAACCAAGCTTACATCCTATTTAGAATTTAGATGATCCCCAGTACCACAACAGCACTCTCAGCGTGGGACCCAGCGCCCATCGGTGCTCAAAAAACAAGCGAGTCAATTTTGCTATTGTTAAATGTATCCATTGATGCTGATGCGTTAGCTGATGCCGAATCATCTTCAAACATAACCCCTTCAAATGAAGAGCCTTTGCAAGTCACTGACGTTGCACATTGGTATCCTACTACTGAGGGGTTGCTTGTTTACAAGGTTAACAAAGGAGTCTCATTTCACGTCAGCCCTAGGCCCCAGGAAGACTTTTTCTGCCCTGCCGCCATTGACTATGACTCCTAGCAACCACAAACACTTTCACCTTCACAGTCACCAAATTACTGAGGCCTGACTCGATTGTCACCACACCCTACTGCACCCTATAGTGAAGTAAACACCCAGTGTTCTCATGCCTGATTTACCAAGTCTGTTCTGATTGCTGGTTTTTGCATTCTTGTATTTTACCTAGTTAACATTGTTTGCTGATCACCTGACCCTTGCCTGTTTTCTGACCAAAATTTTGCCTGAAGTTTTGCATTTACCTGCCTGTGTTAAATAAACATCTAACTTTTAGGATCTAATTTGCATCCTCCTGCAATCTGCACTTCTGATAAGTTATTTCCACCCTTTGTAAAAATTAGCACCTACAAACAGTGATATAAATTATCATAAATATAAATTTATTGGGATGCTATCCAATTCTATTTTAACAATTTTTTTTTTAAATAAACCTTTTCTTTTTGCAACTTTAGTAATGTCATTTTATCGTAAACAGATTTCAGAATTATCTGAAAGGTGTTTTTTCCAGATTTCCCTGGTGAAAATACCAGCAATTAATCTATTTCTATAATGTCTAACAATGTAGAAGACCTAGACGAAATCTTGGCTGACTCCTCTGTCTACAACATTTCAAGCTCCTTTATATTTAGTTTGCAGATGTGGTTGTCCCCTTCAGTTCAGACCACAAGTATTCAACTTGGTTCAAATATGGAAACTGGTACAGCAAGTGCAAAACACTGAATCAAATTTCCTTCAACTATTTCTGTGCTGAGTGTATTTAGGATGAAGTGCCAATTCCTAACCTTTACCAGGATTTAGGATAAAATATCCTGGTCCTTAGCAGAAATGGCCATAATCCATCAAAGCAAACCAATCATAAGGTTTGACTGATCTACCACAGTATTTTATACTTAGTATGGGTCTCACTTTTTGCATGCCACTTATGTACAGGACCAAAAATTTTGATGTTAGTCTCATCTGACTACAATATAATTCCATTTCCATTGGAGATGTACAGCCATTTTATACAAAAGTTAAATATTTTGGGGTTGGATATAATACTTTTATACGTATACTACTTTTACATTTTTGTGATTATGTTATAGTACGGCATGTTATAAATGAATGCCGAATCTCAAGCACCCCATACTCCACCTCATCACAAGAAGGAACAAATTCTGCTCCCAATCATCAAGAAGCATGTAAGGCCTGGGGGTCTTATGGTTAGGGATAACAGGATGCTCAAGTCTAACTGAAGAAGGATATTGACATAGTCAACTTCTATAGTCTGAAATATGTTGCTACATTCACAGCTTTGCACACACAAGACATGAAAAAGGCACGACAGAAGTATTAAAGAGGCGGTTTGGTGTCTAAGTTAAAAAAGCAACCTTCATTCACAGAATGCATTTACTGGTGGAGGGAAGTAAAGACAGGGTATTAACAGTGCTTCAAATGTACTTCCTGCATCAGCTGACCACATGCACTGTTGGTCCAGTTCTACACAACCAACACTAAGTCTGTCCTCGCCACCTCTGCTTTGGTTTTGCAACCAGTAATGAGTTGAACAGACGGAAATGTACTGTAAGAAACCTGTCCTCCCTCAAGGTTTCAGCCAGAGACAGTAACCCATTCTCAAACTCGAACCCAGGACCCTGTGGGGCAGCACCAGTACCCATTGCACCACCATGCTGCCACTGACACAATGTGCTCAAGAATGATTGTGTTGATTATAATAAATTCATAATCAAGATTTTTCCACTGAGATGGGTATTGTTGATGTACGGCAATGTACATGTAGTTTAACTTGTAAGGTAATTTAAGATATCCAATTGTTCCTATAGTCTAAAACACACAGAAATTTAATAACAAACATAAAAGATGCTTAATAGGAAGTACATAAAGGCTAGATAAGCCTTACCTGAGGTCCAACAACTCCAGGCGGCCCAGGAGGGCCAGACTTGCCTTGGAAACCCTATAAAATAGGAAATTCAACCAAAAACAAAACAATGATTCCTGAAGAGCTACGAGCAAGAAAACACTGCATGCTTTGTTGGCAAAAAACTTCAATGATTTTTTTCTCTAAGTAATAATTACTTACAACATCTCCTCTCTGTCCAGGGTGTCCCGGTAGTCCGTCTTTCCCTGGAGGTCCCTTCATAAATCAGAGGTCAGGTTTTAAAAGATAAAAAGAACGTACTTAAAGAGCAAAATAAATACCAAATGCTTAAAAAACTGTGCTACAATTTTTTAAATCTCAAATTAATATGGAAAATAATGAATAATGATAAATCATTTGATATATCAAAATATTAGATATTAAATATGACATTATCAAAATATGACATTAGTAATAAAGGAAATGATATTTTATCTTATTAAACCATGAAATGTTCGAAAGTGTTGAAATACCTGTCACGCCTGCTAATTGTTACATTCATTCATCAGCATTATTTTCAAAGTATAATTTTCTGCTTTTTTTTTTAGTTTCAGCCAACTGTTTAGAAATTGTAGACTGTGCATGTCATTAAAATTCAAATGTTATAATTCCAATTCCAATGTCCCCCATTGCACCCTGATCTCAATTACTGTTTCTAATCTGTTTAAGATTAATCTGGGAAGATTTATCTTACAGGAGGTCCCTTTGGTCCTGGAAATCCAGTAACTCCTTGAGCTCCAGGTAATCCCTGAAATGGTACATGAAACAGAACATCAGATAAATGGGATGAGAATTATTTCAACTACGGTAAAGTAATTAAACTGTAAGTAAACATCTAAAAGTAAAACCCTACCCTCTCGCCTGATGGTCCAGGAGGGCCGTCACTACCAGATGAGCCCTAAAATATATATATGTGTATACTATTTGGTATAATGGTTCAGTACATTAAGATGTAATGATGTAGTACATATAATCTGATAGAAATGTACCTTAGCACCGGATTTCCCTGTAGACCCCCGGGGTCCTCTTTGTCCTCTTGGCCCCTAAAGTAACACAGAGATCTCATCTGATTGCACATGTGAAATGTTTTGACTTGATCAGGATCACACTGAACACCGTCACACATTTACCAGTTAGATTCTGTTAAATTCTCAATTCTGTCAAAAGGTGTTAAATAATTGCATAAAACGGTGCAGTAGTGCTTCCTGCAAGGAAAATTAAAGCTTTGTAAAGGTTTCTAAGAGTTTACCTGAAGTCACTTTTGGCCAAAACTATTGTTTCTCTATTTACTTTGTGTGGTTTGTGCTGAAGCTTTACTAATTTTAACATTATTAATTAACTTATAAAACTGTAGTGGAATGTCCTTGATATATGAATCTAACCATGACGTTTTATAAGTATTAGGCAGAGGAGAAGAAGAGTAGAACAGTAAAGAGGAAAACAGAGGAACACGATCATACTGTTGGTCCTCTCAGTCCTCTTGGTCCAGCTTTTCCAATTAGACCCTGTAGAAATACATACAGAATACTAGTGGCATTTTACAGCTTCAAATTCAAGTTAAAAAAAAAAAAAAGAAAAAGAACATGATTTTGCTGTTCCATATAACATATAACATCATGCTACATCCAACATTCAAAATTCACTGTCATGTAATTGGAAGAAAAATAGACAAAGAGCAAATCTAAAATAATTCAAGGACATTAATAAGATAATAAAGAAATCCAGCTTATGGATTCAGGAATAAAATGATTGTGGTATTGTAAGCCTCACCCTTCCACCTTTCTCTCCATTTGTACCTGGGAATCCTGGGAAACCAAGTGAGCCCTGAAACATAAAAGTCACTTGTTTACTACAATAATATTTCTGTGTAGATCTGTGAAAGTTCTCTGATGGAACTGAATGCTCTCCCTTCTCTCTCTGTGTGTGTGTGTGTGTCGTGTGCGCGCGCGCGTGTGTGTGTGTGTGTGTGTGTGTCTGTTTGTGTGTGTTTTCAGTGTATTGCGAATGACCGGTATTGTTCTCTTCAGTGGTCCTAGTGTTAAACATTACTGAGCAAGGGTTAAGTATTAAATATTGAGCATGATAAGAAACATGTTATCATGAAACAGGCTATTGCACCTGCCTTATACTACTGTGGAGTAAGGCTGCTGAGAGTCAACATCATACAGTCAAGGTCATCATGGTGCACACGCATTTCTGATCTAAAGATATTTTCCACACCATAATGCCCTTTGCTTTTTTCCACAATCCTTATATTGCAATATATTTTACAATAGAAAGGTCCTTTACATCACAGCTCTGTACATATTACACTTCGTTTACCTTTGTTTGTGGATATAATCCTGATGATGATTGAGCAGTATCTAGAAAGGTGAGCAAATCATCGCAATAATGGCTTATATCTTTTTCTCGGGTTCGATCCTCAGATCACCCAGGGGGCCTTTCTGTGTGGAGCTTACATGTTCTCCTCGTGCACGTGTGGGTTTCCTCTGGGGACTCCGGTTTCCTCCCACGGTCCAAAAATTTGTGAACTAGGTTAATTAGTCTTATTTGCTTACTTATTTGCTTAAGAATTACTCTTAATTGCCCGCAGTTGTGATTGTGAGTGTGAATGGTCCCAGCCACTAGGGGGCACAGTATTGTGCCACGGTACCGGTCCCAATCTCGGAAGAATTTGGAGGGTTGCATCAGGAAGGGCATCCGGCCAAAAACACCAGCCAAATTGATGAACCGGACGACAGACGATCCGCTGTGGCGACCCCGAAGAGGGAATGAGCCGAAAGAAGAAGAAGAATGGCTTATGTCTTTTTTAATTATTGATCCATTAAAAGAGGTAATTAAAATTTCAGCAGAATGTTTGGCACAGTGAATGAGGATTTGATGAAGATATATTGTGTATACTGGGGCTCTGCCTTACCTGCCTCACCTGCCTCAGTGGACGAGTCACCACTGCTCCCTACAATACTCTGATTGCGGTTCTTTATTAGTTTTTCTCCTTTTCTTGGTGTATTATTTTTTTTTAGGTTAGTATGAATAAGCATCTGAGTTGTAACAAAAAAAATTTTACTTCTTGAAAGAGAGATGTGATATGAATTGTGATGCTGTGAAATGTATCTGATCACAGAAGTATATTTCACCTTAGGCCCTTGTCTTCCAGGATACCCAGGCAGACCAGGTACTCCAAGTTTACCCTGGAATTACACAATCTGGCTTTAAATATGTCTACAAATCACTGTAGGTTGCACAACAAAACTACTACTACTAATAATAATAATAATAATGTAAACATTTGATACAAAGCACTTGATATTATTATAGTTTTGACAGACTCACCTTCTCGCCAACCAGACCAATTGGTCCAGCCTCCCCAGGGGGACCGACACGCCCTTTTGGACCCTCAGGCCCATCCTCCCCTCTGAGACCCAGCACTCCCACCTCTCCCTATTCATACATGTAGAAAATGAAACCAGAACAAAATTCAGTAAAATAAATTATGTATTATTCATTTTCAAAATGTGGACTATGGACCATTAGGCTAGGGTTACCCTTTCTCCTTTAGAGCCAAAATCTCCCTTGATTCCAGGGAAACCATCTTCTCCCTAACGATGGTAAGCAGTACAATTATCACATACAGTTAAAGCATTTAATCTGATATTACAATGTGTCATTTCACACACACACACACACACACACACACACACACACACACACACACACACACACACACACAAACAGAGACAATTCCTACCTTTTCTCCCTTATGACCCTTCAGTCCACGGATACCTTGAATCCCCTGTGAAAAGATTAATTTTAATTTATACAGATATTCACTCACCAACATTTCAAGTCCAACAGTAGACAGAGAAATGAGTCACACCTTAATTCCACGAGGGCCAGGATAGCCAATAGCACCCTGAGGACCACTCGGCCCCTGAGGAAACAAAATGATTAATTCATGGTTCATTATTAACTACAATCAGAGAAAAGGCAATGTGTTTACAATCAAAAAATGATTCTTTAAGCATAAAGTACAGCCTATTGCTCACTTTTCTATTTTCTATAACTGCGCAGCTCTGACAGAACATCCAACTGTAATAGGTTATGGTGTCTATAGTAACTCTCACTCACAAGCACATTCCACATCATTTAAGACTAAAAATGAAAGGATAAAAAATACATTAACATCAAGAGAGAGAAAAAGGTCAGGCTAATGAGGAAATGACTGTTTACAGCTGCTATAATGTAAGTGAAAAACAGGAACTAATTTGTGTAATAAATAATAAATTGTAGTCATTTCATGTGGTATAAATGGCTGAGGTGTAGTACTCTACCCAGGCTGGTCTGTAGTGTGTTTTATTCCTTTCATAATATAGGGTTCAGTAGTAACATTAGAATAAATATTTATACAAATTGTTGTATTAAGAAAAGAGAGCGGTAGAATTTAAAAAGGGCATTCTAGCTGTGCTATCTGTCAGAGACAATTCACCAACAAGCCACCAGAGGTCCCTCTCCTTGAGCTTGACCTAGGACCATTCTGATTTCTGATCTGAACTGAGAAGAATGTTTTTAATAAACCTTCTGCACATGGAGACATTGTTTAACTATCAAATGAAATAAATAAATATATTTACTGGCCAAAAAATACATATAAATATATAAAATAGTAAATAGATTGATATTCATGATGGGGCGTGCTGTGATAGGAAAATAACACCGAGGTAGAATGATGTGGAGGATTACTACCCTGAAGAACATCAGAGCTATTTTCTTCCACTTATATCACAGCAATATGTCAATAATTACATTGTAACATTTTAAAAAATAATAACACATCATGCTTTTAGCTGTTTATAATTAGATTTAATGTTGTGAAATGTCCACGAAACCGGTTAGTTCCTGTTCTCACTTACATTATAGCAGTCTTTCCCTCACCAGACTCTCTATTTTCTGTCTCTTGACGTTAATAAGACAAAAACAAAAAAAACCCCGCAGCTTGTCATGTTACTGAGAAACTACAAAGAAGTGTAAACTCCTCTGTCCTGAAAACCCACATTGACGTTTACAAAGCACTGACACTGGAGACTCCTTCCATTAATGTTAAATCAATGTCTCCTTATGGAAAAATAGTAAAATATTATTATTATTATTATTATTATTATTATTATTATTATTATTATTATTATTATTATTGTTATTATTACTATAAAGATTAGCTGATACAGAGTGTGCACCATACGGATCCCTGTAAGTGAGCTGTTAATATAGAAACAATAACATATTAAAACACAAACATGTCAGAGTCATGCTGTAATAGAAACTCAATCAACACCTGAAGAATGAGATTTAAAGATTCGGCAGAATTACTGTTGTGTAATGGTGTAATGTAAACCATCTGACAGATTGTTGATGCAAAGTATATTACAGTCAGTTGTTATAAATATTAAACATGTTCTGATGTAGAATTTCTGAGAGTCATTTTCACTGAAATATGGCAGTTACACAGACTGACCTGATTTCCCTTCGTTCCGCCTGGGCCTTCCTTTCCTGGGTGACCCTGCATGTAGAGAGCATGTTACTATAAACCTAAAGGAATATGTGGTCTCAGGCTCATCTGCTAGTACTAGTGACAATTAGCTCTAGAGCAAAATGCAAATGAATTTGCATATTATTATTGATGACGGAGAAAATAAAGAGGTGTTGGATTACTACAGTAAATATTCTCAGGCAGTGCTTACAGGAGGACCGTCAGCTCCGGGCATGCCTGGCAGTCCTGGCTTTCCTGTAGGTCCCTGAGAAATGGAAAACAAAAGAGCAAAATCATTCATTTTTCAACATTGACTGTTGTACTTAAGCCTGAAATCAGCACTAATTCTCAGCAAAAAAATCAGCAAAACTCTCAGGATAAGATTTATGAACTTCACTTAATCACCACAAGACAAATGTCATTCTTGGGATGGCCCAAATAAATCTGGCACCCCAAGTACAGTGCCTGAAGCTGGGGAAGACATTCTGTGAGTTTTACCTTCTCTCCTGGTGGACCATTAGCACCCTGAGGACCTGGCATTCCCTGTGAATCGCAATATATATGAGTTATGCAGACTAAAAAACTCTAAAAAACTAAAAAAAAAAAAAAAAAAGCATAATAAGGCATAATACATATCTAGTGCCTGCCATATATAATGTACTGTGAATGTACTTGAATTATTTGTCATTTTTCATATATTAGAAATTAGAAAATATCATGTGGTGTGACCGTTCGACCATTAGAACAATTCTGAAAATGTGTTTGAATTTGTCCCGAATCATTTTATATTTTTATTTTGCCATTTTTAGCCTAAAAATGTTTTGCATTACTGACCAAAACTGCAAAGCATTCGCATTTATAGTCCTTCCACAATTCACTAATGAAAGTTGTCTGAAGTTGTTCATTTTAAGAAATATCATCTGGTGCGGCCATCAAGAAAAGATTTTTATACTGAAAAAAATTCAGTGACAAAAAGTTCCTTCATGCAGCTACTTGCCAAGTATTCTGAGAGGTTTTTGTCAGGTTTTCATTATTTTACATATGGTTATATAGTTACCATATATGGCTGTCAGGACCTCAAGAAAATAATGAAAATTATTATCATTTTTATTATAATTTTGAGTACATTTATAAAGTTCTTTTCTGTTTTGATTTCCTGGTCAATTCTGTGGCTGTTAAATTTGACAGAAATAAAAATATCGTGTGCCGTTTGTTTAGATTTGCTGCTTAAAGGACTCCATTTGCAGAAGTTAGTCTCAGCATTATAGTGAATTCTGTTAGCATGTCCAGGTCTGGTCTAGCTCACACCCACCACAACAGATTTAAATATATAAAACAGATACAGATACAGATTACACTCCTTCTATATACTGTGTACAGTGTGAATTGGGTAATTGATTATCAGTTTGATGTTAATGCTTTTATTTGACTAACCTGCGTTCCTGGCGCTCCCTGCTGGCCCGGAGGACCTGGCTCTCCTTGAGGTCCCTAGTAAACATGAGCAAAGAATTAGAACAGGACACTAAGATTGTGCTGAAGAATATCACTAAAATGTACATGAAGAATTTTACTAACCAGAGTTCCTTTTGGCCCATGAGGTCCATCACTTCCACGCACACCCTTAATGAGGTTAAAAGAAGAGAAAAGGAGAAGTGAAATCTCATGTAAATATAATATAAAGATATAATGTTTTAGTAAGGTTTCATTGTTCATTAATTTATCATAATGAAATATTTAATATGGTATATTTAATTATTAGGCGGCACGGTGGTGCGGTGGTCAGCACTGTCTCACAGCAAGAAGGTCCTGGGTTCGATCCCCGGGTCACCCAGGGTGCCTTTCTGTGTGGAGTTTGCATGT
>JAQQZR010000386.1:0-14930 GCA_030068235.1 Notoglanidium macrostoma | reverse complement strand
TATATATAAACCAAAACCATACAGCTGTACAGAGGTGTATATTACTAAGTGAAACAAAACCCATTCTTCTTCACTGAAGATTCTACTTCACTGGATTCAAGGTAACTAATGTTGCTAGGGAATGTAATTCATTTAAAATCAACTCTCCAATGTTAAAAGATCATGCCTAGTTGTCACACACATGCATGCTTTTCATGGCCACTATTTAAACCAAAGAAAATTAATGTTATGTAATGCCTCTGCTTACCAAAGGCCAACGCACACCAGAACCCATTGCAAAAAAGATCTCATTCAATTCCATTTTGTCTCTTTGTTTGTTTGTTTGCCTGTTTGTGTGTCTGCTTGTTTGTTTGTTTGTATTATTATTCTTATTATTTTTTTGGCTTGCAGAAGTATGGCATAAATAGCACAGGAATCCATTGAAATTATAAAACCACACCTTTTCTACTTTATTTACTTTTATGTCTTATTCAACAAAGATATGACTGCGGAAACTGTAGTTGGCAAATTGTTACAGACAAAAAAGACTTTTTGTTTTTCTCAGCTTTACATCATATCATTCGTATTAGCACCATCTTCATGACAGTTAGGAAAATAAAAAAACGTTCTGAAAGTTATCCTCTTGCATTCTGTATGAAAAATCATAGAAGCAATGCAACAAATTGGTTTATTTAACATTACACATGTTATAGATTATATATTAAATGATTTTGCTAAAAAAAAAACAAAAAAAAAAGATATTTGATAAGTTATCTAAAAATAAACACAATGGGTTTGCTTATTGTTGTCATGTTGGTGGGGTTTGGCAGAACACAAGTGCAGGTGAGGAGATGGCATAGTAAAACTCATTGTGTTCATTATAAAAACACACGAGGCACTACATACACACAGTTCAGGCAGAGGTACAGAAACGGTAGACAGAGAGTAGTCCAATGAACAGAAACAAGGTCGAGTGATCGGCAAACAGGATAACAAAGATATTCAAAAACAGAGGTCAAAATAACAGGCAGAGTCCAAAACACGGAAAACAGAAACACGGGTATTCAAAGGCTTGGCCGTAGTGAACACAGGGTTAAGCTAATGCTTTGCAAACACGAAGTGCAACTGAGAGTCCTTTTAAACATGGCATGATTAGTCTCTGAATTGGATGCAGATGCATCCAATTTCGGGTCACGTGATCAGTCTGAGAGTGTGTGCTTGTGGGGGCTGTAGTCCTCCGTCTCCTTCTGCGCTGCGCGTGACGGAGAGATCAAGAGCACTACACGAGCGGCCGAGTTCATCGGGCGCACTCGCGTGTGTCATAAGAAGCAGGTCCTGACAGAACCCCCCCCCACAGGCGCTACTTCTCCTCAGATCAGGTTCTGTGGCCTGAGCTGTAACCGTGACTGGAACAGGAACTAGAACAAGAGCGGGCTCAGAGACTGTGACTGGAACTGGAGCGGGCTCCGAGACTGTGACTGGAACTTTGCGATGAGTACTGGAACAATGACGGGTGCTGGAACAGGTTCTCTGATTTGAGCTCGCATTAGCACCAGCTGTGTGACTTGTGATCTTACTGGAACAGGCATTGGTTCCATAACTTTTACAGTCTCTGTGATCTTTAAAGGGACGAGTTTCGCAACTCGAGCCAGAACAGGCGCTTTAGCCAGAACTGGAACAGGTTTTGAAACTTGCATATGAATAGTCTCCTTAACATGAGCAGTCTCGGTGGCCATGAACTGGACAGTATCTTCGTGAGCAACTTTGGCTTGAACAGGAGCGGAACTTGGAACTGGAGCTAAAGTGGTCTCCGTGAAAGTCACTTTGTCTTTGGTAGCTTTTGACCCTTCTGGCGATCCATACTTGGGTTCAGCTGGCATATTTGTCACAGGCTCTGGCGCAGACTTGAACTTGGACTTGGACCTTGGCTTGGACTCTGGCGCAGACTTGGAACATGACTTGGATTCTGGTGCTGGCATGGACTCAGACTTGGACTTGGATTCCAGTAAGGACTTGAACTTAGACATGAACTCGGACCTTGACTTGGACTTGGATTCCGGCACCGACTTGGACTCGGACTCTGGCGCCGACTTGGACTTGGATTTCCACATGGACTTGGGCTTTGGCACAGGTTCCGGAGCAGTTGCCTCCCTTTCGGCCTCTTTTTTCGCCACTGGAGGGGGCTCTGGAATGATTGCTTCCCTTTCACCACCGGAGGGGGCTCTGGAGTGGTTGACTCCTTTTTCGCCACTGGAGGGGGCTCTGGAGCAGTTGCTTCCCTTTCGGCACTGGAGTGGTCTTGGGAGTGTTTGCCTTTTTTTGGCCCCATAGAACACCTTCAGCGCATCCCCAAAGTCCTTGGGGGTCTGTAGGCATGGGTGCTCCATCCCAATGAGGCTCTCAGCATACATGTGGGCAGGTCCAGTTAGCCATCGTATCATGCACAGTACGCAGATATCATCCGCGGGCTTAGGATCCAGCAGGTCCTCAAAAAAGAACTGGCACTCAAGTAGAAATCCACCTGGAGGATATTATACTCCATAATAGGGTCCCGGGGTGTGAAAACCCACCCTTTGAAGCAGGATGGTGGGCATGGTGTGTATTCGTCCATGTCCCCATTCTCCCGCTGTGTTCCTGGTTGGGCGAAGCATTCTGTCACATTGGCAGGGTTTTGCGGAACACAAGTGCAGGTGAGGAGACGGCTTAGTAAAACTCATTGTGTTTATTATAAAAACACACGAAGCACTACATACATACAGTTCAGGCAGAGGTACAGAAACGGTAGGCAGAGAGTAATCCAATGAACAGAAACAAGATCAAGCAATCGGCAAACAGGGTAAAAAATATATTCAAAAACAGATGTCAAAATAACAGACAGAGTCCAAAACACGGAAAACAGAAACACGGGTATTCAAAGGCTTGGCAGTAGTGAACACAGCGTTAAGCTAATGCTTCGCAAACACGAAGTGCAACTGAGAGTCCTTTTAAACGTGGCATGATTAGTCTCTGAATTGGATGCAGATGCATCCAATTTCGGGTCACGTGATCCTTACTAGACCAAGAAGATATGAGCACATCACCCCTATCTTATCTACACTGCATTGGCACCCAAACAAATTTCGCACAGATTGTAAAATACTACTGTTGACCTATAAAGCACTGAATGGTCTCGCACTCCAGTATCTGAACAAACTTCTGGTCCTTTATGACCCCCCACATCTACTTAGATCAAAAGTTGCAGGCTATTTGTTAGTACCTTGAATAGTGAAGGCTACAGCAGGAAGCAGATCTTTCTCTTACAAAGCCCCTCAGTTATGGAACAGCCTTCCAATTACTGTTCGGGTCTCGGACACAAGTCTCAATGTTTAAATCTAGGCTGAAAATGTATTTGTTTAGCCAAGCTTTTTTGTTAATAACCTTCTATTAGGTAAAGGTACAGATCTGGAGGGTTGTCGAGCAAACTGTAGAATGTTTTGGTAAACTAGGATGTTTGGATGCTGTCCCCACCCACTCTCACGCATTCATTCAGGTTTGTCGATGGTGGCGTGGCTAACTAATATTCTTGGATTTGTGTGCTGCCTTCTTCAAATCCCACCAGAGATTTTCTATGGGGTTCAAGTCAAGTGACTGTGATGGACACAGGATCTTCCAGGTCTTTTCTGCTACCAAGCCTTGGGGGACACTAAAGGTTGCTATGGATCATTGTCCTGTTGGAAAGTCCAGTGATGCCAAAGCCTTGGCTTCCTCACAGATAGCATGATGTTTTGTCCTATTTAGAGTAACCAATTAACCTAATTCACATGTTTTCTGTATGAGGAAACCCAAGCATGCACGGGGACAACATGCAAACTCCACACACCCTGGCACCCTGGGTGATCCGGGGATTGAACCCCTTTTTGCTGTGAGGCAACAATGCTTACCACTACACCACCGTACCGGATATTTGTTTATTAAAACATAATGTTTAATACTTTCTATGATTTGGGGTTAAACATTTGGGTCAGATATTAAAAATGACCTTTGGACTCTGGGTCAGATACAATAACAATATTGTTTGTTAACCATAGGCTATTTATTAATCTAATATTAATATTATTATTATCTAATTCATAATATTATATCTAATAATATCTAATTCATAATATTAATCTAATTCTTTCTATGTTTGCCCCTAAACCATTGTAATGTATATTTGTTGTTTGGCATAAATGGACCTGCTTTCAAAGTTACTGAAGACAGTTTTCCTCATGACATCTTGAACCAAAAATTGAGTCAATTGGGTCATCTCAGTATTTTATACATGACATATGGTAGAGTATAGTAAAATGTTACATACTTAAATGTTTTCTGCAGTGCACCTGTCTGGGAACATCTGCACCAGTTATGTTTCTCCACTTAGCTATACAGGTTTTGCCAGAGTTTTCCTTTGAAACCTGTCTGTACATGAGAACAAGTGTAGTTTTTGTTTTAATTATTGTTTACTTTTAAAATGCAGTTGGATTTATATAATAAAATGATCCACAAACTTTATTTTCAAATAATCTCAAGAAAGATTTACATTGCTTTCTGACATTCAACCTATTTGTTTACAAATACAGCACCTGCTAGTTCTTGGTCTGAGTACATGCTACTTTTCATATGTGGTATGTGTCTGTTTATATACATGTCTGTGTACTCTAACAGATACAGACATGATTGCAACAGTATCTCAAACCTGTGCACCCAGACCACAAGAACATCTGCATCCTTTCTGAAACTCGGCGTCAGAGATGTAGATGTGGGAGCCGCCAACAGTAAAAGCCAGGTATGCAGTACATGGTACAACAACATCACTTTAAACTACTTTTAACTATAATTCTTTAAATAAATAGCTATATATATCTAGTGTTAGTAATGGGCATAATACTATGGTAGCATATATTATCATCAGCCACTGATTTGCATATCATATTCATTCAGGGTATCAAAATGTTTATTGAGCCTCTGTTAGGCCCTCACATAGTCAAAATATGGTGATATCATTTACTACATATCATATGGTGTAAAATCAAAGCTTTGTCAAGCTGATTGCAAGCCATGATTCCAATGTAGAACTGCATTTCTATGCTTTTATTAAAATATTCTTTAAATGTATGCAGTATATCAATGGTCTGCCATCTGATTTGGAAAAAAGATTTATTAAATTTAATTTAATCAAAATTCTAACTACATGGCCCTCTATGCATCTTGAATTTTATCATTTAAAATTATTTTTGATCTTATCAGAGGAACCATTTAAAAAGTAAGTTTCTTATTGTAGCCCTAAATAAGTATTTGAGAAATATGATATACTGTATTGTATTAAACCTTAAATGTGTAGCTAGGGTCACTAGAGGCCCATATGCTTATTTATAGTATCATGGTAAAAAAAAAAGATATTTCAATAAACAACTGTAAACATACTCACTATAATATCTTATGTAGTATAAAATAACACATTCCAGTACATTTGGGTATTTGGCTGACAATTGATACAAGATACAACTGAGCTGAAGGTTAGGGATCTTGCTCAAGGACCCAAGCCTGTCATTTTGGCTGTGCTGAGAATTGAACCCAGACCTTCTCATTATTAACTTAGAGCATTAGCCACTGAGCCGCCACAGTTAGCTCAACTAACTTGATTCAACCACCATCAAACTGCCATGGCAGTGTCCTTGATCAAGATGTTTAAAGGATCCCTATGTAGGATTCAACCAACTGAATGTCCCTTCCTTACAACTACCTTTCCAATCATGTATTAGAATGTATGGTGAACGTCAGTTATCTGTAGCATACTTCCAAGTAAACATATGAATAATAAATCCATTAATGCTAATAGATCCCTTTAAATCGTACATAGTGGACCTCTAACATTTATAATTTGCACATGTGCCTTCAGTGCATATTATTATTAATATTTAAATTACAAAGTTAGGTTTACAATTATATACTGGGGGGACAACCCACAGAAAGGGGGTGGTTTAGTAATGACCCAAGATATGTATGAATGGGTGAGAAACATCCAAGCACAAAGACAGTCAAAGAAAAACCATATAATAATAGTCAAATTCAAAAGAAAATAAAGATATGAGGAGAGCTTAAGACCTGTAAGCAAATTGTACTGTTATGTGTAGAAATGTGCTTGTAATAGTACTTTGATTTTCTACTGTAAATGATGGCTAAAGTTTCAAGTACTATCATCCACTCATGGCTCATTCTGTGCTGACCTCATTGTTTTTGCATTGAATATTATATTGAACAGTAAACCACATTATATACAGTACCTACTAATTAAGCATAGGGCTGTGAAATTATAGTGAAACTCTGACCCCAGAATGTGGAACATAATGCATTCAGACAAGCCTTACAAAATGAGTTTCTGCTTGACTGATGGGATATGACATGGAATCATACCATTTATGCTCCATTTATGACAGTCCAGTCTGTGTGAAAGTAGCATTGTGTTTGTGTTTCTGTCTCTGAAAATGCTATTCATCAAGATCCAGCCAAGAGTAGGAGGAATGGACCAGATGGGCTTTTTTGTTACACTGCTTCATTTATATACTGCTGCTGCATCTTCTTTTTTTCATTTTTAAAGTTACAACAAAGATCAATTTGTTAATGTTGAAAAAAAACCCGAACATTTTATAAATGATTAAATAAATGTTTTATTTACAGTAAAAAAATATGCCTAAAAAACTGCACCATGCCGGTTGGAATATTTGATATTTCAAAGGGTTATTATATAAGGGTTCATATTCGCAAACTCATCACTTTTGCTACATACATTTTGAATCTATGATTGTGAATGTCCTTAAGCACGTGAGTAAATGCTGAAGTCAAAACAGGAGCAGTTCAGTTCTACAGTGAGCTGATGAGAACAATCTTGAGTTCATTTTGATTGCTGGTGTTTGATTTTTGTATTTTTCATTGAGTACTACATATGTATGCATATATTGTTGAGTGACATTTATTTGATAGTATATTTGTGCAGCTATCCCTGCGCATACAACTGAATTATAGAATCTGTGGCGCAATCATGAATGTACAAAATTTTCATGGAAGGAAATAACTGAACATTTTCCCTGATAGTTGTAGCCAATTTCCTTTTTTACACTCACTCACAAATCATTCACTAAAGCACTATTTGGACTGGATTAGTTTAACATGGGGAGGTGGAGTAATGGAATTATTACCAGAGTTTCCAGTGATTTTCATCCCATCTGAATGTACCAAAATAGTCATTTTTATGAACTGCACACCCCCATGTCAGTAAAGATTCCAGTGCCTTTTACTTTCTGTAAAACTAATTGTAGAAACAACCTCAGGTTAAACTAATTCCATGCAAATACACATGTGTAAATATTCCATCATATCCTGTGGAAAAGGAGTTTTTCACCATTTTAGTCTGATTTATTATAATTCTTACTCAATACAGCATCCATTTCTTCGAGGTATGAGCAGTGTATAGGGTCTGAGTGACGTCTTCGGTTATGTTTAATGCATTCTATGTATTTCTTTTTCATAGAGTCTATACATGGTTAGGCACCGTGTTTTCTAGCTTCTAGCAGCAGAAGCTATATATTATGCATGTTTTTTGGGTGCTTAAATCAAATAGCCACACCCATCTCTGTCATTTGTACTGAGATTTCTTATCTAGTGCAAATCCCCCATAAACATTACAGACATCCTGTTTTAAAATTATATTAAATCTGGTAACTCTGGTAATAATTACATTACTCAACTTCACCATGTAAAACTAATCCTGTCTAAATAGGTCTTAAGTCACATTTAAGCATTTGGTTTTTGCAAGTTAAGAATGGAATCAGTTTAGTAATATCAGTTAGAATTATGTATCACCAATGCCTTTGCATTCATGCTTAATCAACCAGTGCATAATGTGATTAATCAATTAATCATGGACAAAGTCATTTACAAAATTCAGATTCCATCATTTTTTTCAGTTTGATCATAACAAAAAAAAAAATGTTATGCATAAATCTTATTGTGTTCTACATACATCAAAGGCAGATTGTTCTGATTGTTCTATTCTATGTAGTGGACAAAATGTAGATGCATAAGGATACGTGAAGGCCTCAGATCATGCATTAGTTCTTGAATGTTCTCTTATGTCATCGTTCCTCAAATCATATTCCACTCATAGTTCACAACTATGGATATCTGAATTATTCTTAAACATATAAACTTTCATCATGGAAGTGGCATCAATTAAAAACCATTCTGCAATGCTAGTTCTAAGACTAGTGAAACTATGTGAAACTTGTACAATTGATGTCATTTCAAACTGTTCAGGCTGTTTCTTGTAGGGACCACAAAAAGAAGAAACACTCAGTTTACCTGTAGGTTGACATAAAACAAATTGCCATTATGCAGCATGAGCAAATGAGGCTAATCTAAAAAAACTCATTTGATCGAACCTTCCCAGTTTCCTTGGTTAGTTGCTGCTGCATTGAATGTCTCTGCATCTTTGCAGAGGTGGCAGGAATTGAAGGACATTATCCTTGTAAGACCAAACCTGTCTGTTGTGTCTGTGTAAGAGCTGATGGGATAGCTGATCATGAAAGGAAAATAGCACCAACTGAAATTAACAAGAGCATGGGGTGTTAGTTGAGAAAAAGAGTCTCATTTGAAAAGCAGCAAGAAAGCACCCCAGCCAGCTCCTTTGTGGAAGAACAGCAGACAAAAGAGAAAATAAATCACACACACACACGCACACACAGACATGTTCACTCACATACAAGTATCATTACAGATGAATTACCTGAAGGATGCACTAGGTCCCAGATAAACGATCCCTGAGAGAGGCAAAGGGTCCAGCTGGCAGAAACAGATTTCTAACTCTGATCAAGGCAGCTGTAGCCACACCGCAGACATCACATGCACTTACAGACTCAGCCTGGATCCCCTCTCAACCATCATCACAAACTCACTCACTTCCCCTCCCTGATGTTCTGCACAATAAATGTTGCCTGCATGGCCAGATGCACAGCTCCCTGAAGGAAAGGTCCCCAGCCCCCTACCCTGTCCCCAAACTCCTCTACGTGCCTTGCATTCTGAGCCTCACCAGGCATATAGTGACATGCATGGACAATGCAGTGGCAGCATTTAAATACACCTCCATTGCAATAGTCTTGCAGCATTAGTTAGGTACCAAATGTTCTGCTACATAATTAAAGAGAAGGAATTAAAATGTTGTGAGAGCCACCTGTATTGTTATATTCTGGCAGGTTTGCATTGTAACAGATGATTATCACTAAACATAGCTGCCTATCCATATATATATATCTATATATTTCATAAATATTTATTTTAAAGGCTGTCATTAATTGCAGGAATCCTGCAGTCCACAGATATTAAATGTTGTATACTTTGACAAAACCCTGGAATATTTCAGACTTGATGTTAATACTTTGTCCCTGTCACAAAGAATTACACCTTTTCTGCTTTAGACCTTTTCTCAGCCTGCCAGGATGCTTTCTGTAATGAATGTCTGCTTTATCTCTTAATGTGAGACCCAAGTGCCTGAATACTTAAGGGCTCTGCAGACCCCTTTACTGTTTTTTTCTAAGTCATTAAGTTGTGTCATGTTGAAAAGCAAAAACAATAGCACTTAAGGAATCAATTTTTAAAAAATATTGGAAAGAAAACGGTCCAATATCAAAGACATATATTTAACATGTTCAAGACCACTAGTTTTCCCACTGCTGAATACATCTGCCAACAATGATCAACTTGGCCTCAAACTCAGTAGGTAAACACCAGGTCGGAGATACTTGGTACTAGGAAATCCCCAGAAATCATCTCATTCACCTCTGGAGTGCAGTAGTCTGAAAAGTCAAAGTGGGATCCTGAGTTGGCATGAAATGCTTCCAAGTCCTTGTCCAGAATGGAGCAGTCCGTAGGCATGTTTTCAAAGTTTGTATTAGATATTATATGAAAAATTTCCTCTTCCAGTTCCTCATCTGAAGAAACAGATGACACAAAAGAGGAGGAGCTGGTGGAGGATGGTGTGAAGGATCTTGTAGAGTTAGATCCTTGCAATTCAGACACCACAACTTTTCTGAGTACCTGAGAACCAGTGTCAGAGGAGGAACTTTGGAGGATGCTGGGCACTTTGACTCTGAGTTGAGATCGTCTAGGGTGCTGGTTCTTGGGGGGAATGGTAGTAGGCTGATGGTGAAGAACAAGAGTTGTCTGGGTCTGATCATCTTGCACAGTTACTGAACTTGCCAGGTTCACATCCAGTGTGTCATCACTCATCATCTTGTTGCAGCTCTTATATTTATTGCCATTGCAATTCAGTTTTTGTTTGGAGGAGTTTGGTTTAACTTTAAACCCTTTATTGGTGAAGCTGGCTGATCGACCTGAATAAGACTTGCTAGTTTTCAGAGGGAATTTTTCTTTGGAAGGCAATGAGCACTTACTTTTTTTTCTTGGACAATACTTATAGTCAGGGTAGTCAGCCATGTGTTTTAGACGCAGTCTTTCTGCCTCCTTGATGAAGGGTATCTTCTCATAATCTGGGAGGAGTTTCCAGTATTTCCCAAGGTGCTTGGAGATCTCTGCATTGTGCATGTCAGGCCACTGCTCCATGATCTTCCGTCTCTCGATTTGAGACCAGACCATAAATGCATTCATGGGTCTCTTGATGTGCCCAGAAGGAGTTCTGCACCAGTTGGGGTCTTTGTTGGATGGGCTGTGCCTAAGTACCTCATCGGATTCCTCAGCTCCCAATCCCACAAACACCTCACGGGTTGAATCTCTGTCCATGACTAGACCAATGTTTTTGCTGAACCATGATGCACAAGAATGCGCTATTCAAAAGTGTCTCCAGAGGCATTCATGACTAGACAGTCTAAGTTACATTAAAGCCTCCTACTGGTGTTGATTATTTTATCCTAAAACAATAGAGAGCAAGTTTTAAGATTTTTATAGTTCTTACAAAACAACTCCTTTGTGAAATGCTATATTAAATTATATTTTTAATTATATTAAATTATATACATGTATGTATATAATTTAATTATATAATTTAATATAATTATGTACATCCTTGCATAATCTAAGAAATACAAGCTGCTTCTTATAAAAAAATAAGATTGCTTTACCAAAAATTGTTTTATATACATAAGATATACTGTATTTAAATAAATATACAATACTTACCTCAAATGTGTGTTGAACAGTGTGATTCTTTTTCTGCTGCAGCATACAGTTCAACTGAGGCTAGTGCTTTCCTCAGAGAGACTCAAGCTGCACTGTAGCAGCTGTGGCAGACAACAGTGAAAAACGACTACCCTCCAGTGTGCAGTTCCATCAAGCCTGCCCCATGCAGAATACATGCATACCCTCACTATAACAGTCCCCCTCTCCCCCTCTCTCAGTCCCTGTCTGCCTTCCCAAGTGCTTCATTGTAGGGACAGCCCCCCATCTGCTCCTATATAAACCCAAACTGTAAACAGCTCAACCTTACCAGCCACAGGCTCCTCCCCTCCCACCAACCACTCTGAGCTGTGTCTCTGTGTGACAGGGAGAGAGAGGACAGGAAGGGGTGAATGTGTTCATGCAGTAAGGCAGAAAAAGAGAGAGAGAGAGAGAGAGAGAGAGATGAATGAAGAGCTTGTAACATTAAATGCTATGGAAATTAATAGTTTACATTGTATGACTAATACTTCCTTTTATGTACATAACTCTGTATCCAATATCTTTATGTTTTCGGGTTGTCAGTCCACCTGTGCATCCAAGAATGGGCACTTGAATATTTTAAAGGATTTATAAGGAATTATTATAACCAGCAGATATGAACTGATTAGATTTTGGAATCGATTCAAACGAGGATAAGGGTGGTGGAGGCATCCCCATCAATGTTTTTGGTGTCAGGTTTTACTTGTTTATTATTGACATACCTATGAAAGAGGCATCATTGAATAATAATAATAATAATAATGATAATAATACTAATAATAATAATAATTATTATTATTATTATTACTATTATTACTATTATTATTTTCTGTCAGATTTGGAACTGAGTTAAGACCATCTGAAATAACATTCAAAGCACAATTGTAATGTGCTACATTATTAAACACTGGTCACATGATTCTTTTTTTTATTAAAAAAAAATTTTTTTGTTACATGAAACATATTTTGAAATATATGAAAATATTTAATTTGTGTAAGGATATTATATTTATTTTTGTTTTTGCAGCAACTAATCCATAGTAATAGCATCAATATTCTATTGAGCTGTAACATTGTGAAATGCTCCAAAACAGATTATTACACTACACTTTCACTAAATGAAAGTAGGAAAAATGGGAAAACATATTCAACAATTGATGAGAGTCTACTATTGGAAAGTGGACGCTAAGATGCAAGCTTGCATGTTTAATGACCCATATTTCCATTATTTAGGCAACTGACCTAAATCTTTTTCCATCTACCAGACACCTTCATTAAGGCTGTGAGTTAGGTAGCCCATGTAGTTCTTATGTATGTGTACAGGGCCAGGTTTTCTTGTAATCATTTTTTCAACTAAAGATATGGCAAAATAAGACAACCAGCAGTATGACACAGTGACCTATTTCAAGCCAAATCCCCGTAAAGACCAACGTATTATCCACAAATAATGGGGAGGCTGGACAAGGATGGACAAGGCTAGACAAGGAGCCATGGAGAAGTCTGAGTGTCTATATTGTTGTCTGGCTGATAATAATTGCCTACCTTCTTCATTCTTTCTATGGGCCTAACCTATGAATGAGGGGTATTTCAGCCTGCACTTAGATCATTTTTCACATTAACCCATCTAAGGACAGAATATATGCTGTAATCTACAGTATATGTTTGAAAATATTAATCTCCAAACAGTTTATAATGCATGGTCAATTTGCAATGCTTAATGTAAAAACACACAACTGTACTGTTTTGTGCTGTTTTTATAATATATATTATATAATAATCACATAACACCTGGGATTTACACTCACCATCCACTTTAATATGAACACCTGCACTCCTGCTCATTTATTCCATTGTCCAATCAGCCAATTATGTGGCAGCAAAACAAGGCATAAAATTATGCAGCAACAGGTCAAGAGCGTTAGTTAATGTTTACATCAAACAAGTGTGATTTCTATAACTTTAAATGTGGCATGGTTGTTGGCACCAGATGGGCTGGTTTGAGTATTTTAGAAACTGCAGGGATATTTCAAAATCTCCTGGGATTTTTATACACAAAAATCTCTAGTGCAGCAAGGAAGAGATATGCTTGGGCCAGAGAAGAAAGCCTTTTGCTTGCTGATCCAGCAGCAAGAGGAGGCAGAAAGACATGAAATGGCAGTCTAACAGTCCAAACACGGTCAAGGGACTACACAGGAAAGCCTGGATTATCAGAAGCTCAACTTCAGAGTCACCTACAGTGTTCTTCACACACCCACAAATCTACATCAACGGGTTGGAGAAGATCCATCATATTCTCTCTGCCAAACCACAGCAATGTTCAGGCATATCCTCACCAGCTGCAAAACTAGTCTGTCCCAAGGTCCCAAGGCCCAATACCTGGAGGCACAACCAGGTTCTACAACAACTGGCAATTATCCTAGAAGAAAGGAGACCTACCACCAATGCTCCTCCTTCTCTGACCACTGGATTCACAAGAACCATCCCCTTCATAAGAACAGGACAAGCTCCAGTGAAACTATCTACAAGAATGGAATCGACCCTCCTGGATATTGCCTGGGTTTGGAAAATGCAGGTTGACTTAAATCAAAGCTCATCTATCTGCCAGAAATTATCACATCTATCCTCAGGCCAGACCCGATCTTGTGGTCAACGTAGTAGAAGTCCTTATTCATTGTGGAATTAATTGTGCCATGGGAGACAGCAGTTGATGAAGCATATGAACTCAAAACTCTGAGGTGTGCAGATATAGCAGCCAAGGCCGAACAATAAAGCTGGCATAAGCATGTGCTTCCAGTAGTGGTAGGCTGTAGAGGGTTTGTAGCCACATCAACAACCAGGCGTCTAAAGGGAATGGGAGTATGAGGGAAAGCGTTGTTTGTGGCATATAAAGGAGATAAGCTGCTGAGCAAAGCAGCAACTGGATTTGGCTGGACTGAAAAATTACGGCAAGGGGTAAAAATGGAGGGAAGCATGCCTGGGATGCCAGGTGTCACTGTTGAGCACTCTGGAGGTGTCATGGGCTTATCAACAAAACACGAATGAAGAAACGGTGCAGAAGCAAAGAAAAAAGGAAAGGAGGCCAGAGGAATATGGCAGGACACAGTAACTCATATAATCACTGTTTATAACTGTGGTGAGCAGAAAAGCATCAGCATCAGCAGAAAATCTAAGCATGCACAAAACATCAAACCATGAGGCAGATGGGCCCAACAGCAGGAGACAAGTCAAGTGGTTTTTATTGTCATTTCACCCATATACAGATGATGCAGTACATAGTGAGACAACGTTCCTCCAGGACCATGGTGTTACATATAGGACAACATAGGTTTACAAAAGTGCACGTGTGCAGCAAAATACAACATAGATATACATAAAGTGCTCATGTGCAAACCCACATTGGCTTTACAGCCAAGAACCAGAACCGGTGTACTGATAGTATGGAAGAGAGTGAAGCAGAGTTTACACTCAATGAGTTCCAGGGAAAAAAAAAAGATACAAATAAAGCTAATGCTGGTAGTGAGGAGAAGCAACAGCAAGCCAAAGAAAGACAGATTGACAAAATAGAGTTTAAAGTAATCATAAACCCATACATATATAAATATATTATGGCAAGCCATTTAGGAAATAATACACATATTAAAATATATATATATCTCTGAGACAGCTTTCTGTATCCTTCCCCTAAACCATGATGGTGAACAATCTTTGTTTTCAGGTCATTTGAGAGT
>JAQQZR010000385.1:0-14933 GCA_030068235.1 Notoglanidium macrostoma | reverse complement strand
CTTTTAAAGTCATAAAAATAAAGAAATAATTGAATTAGAAGGTGACCCCAAACTTTTGACCGGTAGTGTATATATATTTGTGCCCTTAAACAGCATTCCATGGTTTAAGTGTAGTTACAATACCAAAACCTACATTTCAAAGAGATCTAATGTGGTTACATCAAATTTCCATTTAATAATGCTCCTCACTTGGGCCAGTGTCATGCAAGAAAGTCATAATCTTTCTGAACGCCAATATAACTTGACTCTAAATATGCGTTTGACACCGTTGATGATATGTTTGTGTATTAATAATAATACTAATAATAATACTAATAATAATATTACTACTACTAATAGTAGTATTGAGTGTTTTAAAAGCTGTCATTATTCCATTACGCTCAACGTATTTATCTGAATAGTTTACGCATCACTTCAAATGCCATCACAATCGCAGTATGGACTATAAATGAATGAATATACAGTACATTTAAGGCATAATGAGCTGAATCTAAATAAAAGTTTAAAACCACAGGAGGCAGGTCGCCTAATTGCCCTGAATACTAAATGAAATTGTTTGGAAAATTTAGAAGCATGCGAGTGGTCTTCATAATTGCTAAAAAGGAAAGAAAATTGCATCAGATTAAGGATAAAAGATCACTGTAGCCGAGATTGCACTTTGTGTCGACGTGCCAAAAGGTTTGAGTGGGTCGGTATACAGCATCCACTGATTAGGCTTCAGCTGACTTATTAACGGAGAAAAGGGCTCTAGAAATGAAGAAAACCTGGAGTACTGAGAACTGACTTTAGCAATATGCATAGAAATTGGATAAATTTGGATAAAATGTGGCTTAAAAACACACACACACACACACACACACACACACACATGGGCGCAGAGCAAAATGTACTTGGTAGTAAGTGTTCTGAGTGGCACTGATTTCCTAGCTTTGAGGTTCTTCTTGAACCATATTCATGAAAGTGCTGAAAGGAAATTCTAGTAAGGAGAGAAATTAAGAAAAGAATAAAGGCATGATTGACCCTGTTTCTCTGAATGTCAGTTGTAATACAGTACTGATTTACACGATGCTCTTCAACTAAGGCACGGACCATGAGAGTGCCCATGTCTTTGTCGCTGTCTAAGAAGGTGATTAAACACTTTTTTTTTCTTTTTCTTTTTTTTTTGCAGGAGTTGCAGGCTAATGGCATTTACTGCTTAATGTAACCCATGACTCAAAGAGGACTGATGTAGTCTGTGTTCATCTCCACTGAATAACTGAATTTGCATTGTTTTCTCATAGGTGAGGTGACTGCATCTTGGTACTGTTTTAAATAACCAGCTTTCATGCAGCACGGTCACTACAGTGGACAGCCATTGAAGTCATTATTTTGCAAAGGTATGGGTCAAAGTTGTACGCTAGCCTCTTTAGTTTGACGTTAATCCAAAACACCATATACCATCACCTACTGGCAAGTAATTGTAAGTGCAAGAACAGACATCTTGAGCAAAGAGGGCCGATTCCCAATCCAGCGATTTCGGTTCTGTCCTTCTACAGGAAAAGACCCCTGCAGCTAATTAAAATATGACCACCAAATGTAACAACATGGTTCCTTGGATATAATTGTCATGTTTTTAAAATAATAAAATCTTAATAAAATAAGATGATTTAACCATGTTTCCAGTAAACTGGACATTGTACATCTTAGTAATATTACCAATTAAAGGTCCATTATGTAGGATTTATGGGGAACTAGTAGAAGAAATCGAAGATAGTATTCAAGATAGTAATTAGCTGTAACCATGAAATAAAATGTATTTATTTATTTATTTATTTTTTGGTGTAGGTTTAGAATGAGCTCTTGATATCTACATAGGGAGCAGGTCCACCTCTACGGCGTCACCATGCTACACCGCTACAGTAGCCCGAAATGGAAAAACCTCTTTCGCATTTTGACAAGTGGCAGCGTGAATCTGGAAGGAAACACACGGAAGGATGATACAAAAGAAGAAAGGAAGACCAGGAAAAAGATAGAAGAGGAATCTGTGTTTGCTGGTGCCGGGTAACGAGTTTGAGAATCCAAATTTTGAAAAAGAATGGAATACCATATTTATTCACGTTCCCTTGCTAAATAATGTGAGTACTTGGAAGTACGTTACTGGCACCTGACGGCTACTGTACGATCTAATGCATGCTTGGAAATGGAGGGGTAAGGAGAGGACAGCCTACGTGGTTGAAGCCTACATAGTGGACCTTTAAACACGATTAGCAGGGTACACTATAAATGCATATTTGGTTAAAATTTCTATTCTTTGAGTAAGTCTTTTTCATTTATATTTCTATAATTTACGATGCTTTCAAAAAGAGACTTTTAAAAACGTTCATATAAAAGAATTTATAATGATTTTTTATTATTATTATCCTTAAAGAAGAATAGAAACAATTTGGGTATAAAACATACAGGAATAGTAATTCATGCATGAAATAAAGTTGAACTAGACATATTTGTGATGATTGATTGTGATTGTCCTGGTGACATAGGAGTTCTCTGGACTAGACCTTATTTACGAAAGGGGTTGTTCGAGGCTGCGTTTAGTGCCAATATTGTTTGTGTTTACCTCCTGGACTGCAAACTTTCCACTATGTTCATCAGCTGCTATGTATCTATAATGCAGTATTCAATATGTAATTGATGCACAATTACAAATACGTCTGAATACCACTAGCATATTGGTAGTTATAGTTGGTCTATGTGGGAATGCCGAAAAGGTCTAGGTAGATATATCAAGTGTCAATGTAGCTTCTACACTCGAGTTGTTTTCCTGTTTTTCTCTTCACCGACTGATTGGATCCTCGTATAACGCTTCCTGTACTGTTGCAATCACTGCAAGTAGTCCAGGTTGATTTTCTGATTCCCTCATCATCCATCGAGAAGCTCAGGTTTGTGCAGTGGAGCATCCTTTGTGTGGGCAGACCTCTCCATAGCAACAACCTCTTACACACAATCTGTTCAGTTCAACATTCGGCTAATGCAAGATAATTCCACTGTAAAGTTCATTTTTTTTAACAAAAGAAATCAATATTTGGGAGCGCACTTGTACGCTGATAAAGTACAGCATCCTTTTGTAGTAGAGCCAGCAGAGACTGTGTAGAAAGCTCTTCTAGTCATTAGGCAAAGTAGGCAATAGTTCTGTCTGCTGCTCCAGTGATTTTGGACATCATTTACGATGTGCCCCTTTGCAAATCCCAATATCCCATTTTTGTTTAGGTTTTTTTCCCCCACTGTGTTTGCAAACCCATTCCCGGATTATTTCCCTGGATTAGTTTCAGATGGTCATGCTATAAGATTCTGGTCTACTGTAACGTCAGCTACTTCATAGTGGAAATTGGATGGTTTTTGGCAGTTTTAGTGCGTATGCAGCACCTTCATATTTCCAACTCTAAAGCCTCAAATCTCTCTCCATGTAATGAGCAAGCTGGCCAGTGAATTCAAATACCACACTACCATGTCTTTAGTACATTTGAGCTGGTGTGTAGTAATGTAGCTATTCCCATCTCTCATCCAGTCTTTGAAGTCCTGACCCATGATCTATTGCTGCTGTGACCTGAAGCTGTCTTGTGAAGGCAAATGATAAATGGTCTTGTCATGTTTCACGTCCTTGCTATATGAAAGTGGAAGCTCTTGGACCATTTGACACTTTTTTCCCCCAGAACTTATTGTTTATGCATGACCACAGTTTCTCATTTTGCCCCAAGTTCTCCTTGTAGCAACAAAGGCCAAATGGTCTCAAATGCTCTCCAAACCTGTCAGAAATGGGCGCATAAGGTATAAGCTGTCGTAAAAAAAAAACATTAAATAGATGAATCTTGAAGTGCAGACTTTCAGCATTAATTAGGTGAATTGTGTGTGTCGACACTTTTTATATGTGGTTCTCCCCTTTTTAAGGAACCAAAAGTTAGACAGTTGGTTGCTTAATTGTAAGTGAAATGATGAGGGGGAAAAACACCTGGCCATGGAGCAGCTGAGCAGATAATTGTGCCATTTGCATTTGGAATCTGTTGCTGTTAACTCTCAACATGAAGTCCAAAAAGCCGTCACATCAGCATCTGGTGACGTCTATGGGGTCCAGACTTTAGGCAGTAACTGACTGCATAGGATTTGCAATCAAGTATTAAAAATGACCATATAATTTATGGTTATGGAAGTCTGTTCAATTACTTTTGGTCCTTTAAAAAAGTGGGGTGGCATGTATTAAAAAATGTGCGCTAGCCCCCCTCGATTTTTCTCCCTAATTTATTCATGTCCAATTCCCACCCATCGAACCGTTCTCCCCATCACACGACATCTACCGACCAGGGAGGGCGAAGGCTATTGCCTTTCCTCCGAGGCACGTGAAACAAGCTGACCATATCTTTTCATACTGCTGTACATGCAACCCCGGGGGCAGGATAACTCACTTGGAGGACCGCACTATCCGCCCCCTTCTGCAGGCACAAGCTCCCAGCCGCCCATGATTGGTTAGTGTTGCTGTGAGTGACTGCGGAGCAGGAGTAAGCCACTCCTCCCTTCCTGAGAGCACAGGGCAATTTTGTTCTCTTGAGCTCTCGACCGTGGGAAACTACGGCATCCCTGGGATTCAAACTCATGATCTCTTTACAATATTGTTAGAATAATTTTTAATTTCATAATTTTATTTCAATTCCAATATACTGTAGTAAACAGCTAAAATAACTAATTTTATGGGTGTCTAAATATGTATGAAATGTAAAAATGGAACAGTGTTAAAAATGTACTTCAGAATCGTCACCCCCCCCAACCCCCATTACATCCCTCACCCCAGTGCGGCTATCAATAAAAAGAAAAACAATCTACCAGAGATTTTATTGTTGTATAAGAGACTATAATGTTTTATTCTTTTCAGAGCAATTTAATGGAATTTTATCCTGTGGGCATGTGCATTCCCTGTACTGCTTCAGGCTGGCATTTTAGGCTCTTTCAATGCGAGCCAAAGAACCTCCATGGCTGATTTCCTGATGAGTCGTTCCCATTAGCATAAACATGTAAACAGCTGTTGACTTTCAGATGCTGGGAGTGTCGTTCAGATGTGTTTGTGATTGGGTAGAGGAGTGAACAGTCAAATTGAACCAAGGCTAAATCCTCACTGACATAGGTAATTATGTCTCTTTTTTAAGTTGTATTTTGGCCACATTTAGTGTATTCAACCCACGCCCCAAAACTGTTTACTGTTCACAATGAACGTGATCGAGCATGGCATAGTCTGCATGACCTGGCCCTGATCCTTGTATAAATTTTCATTTGTTTTGACATTTTCATACTTATAGGCAGGCCCCTGGCTCAATTGTATACTCTGCAAAGCAATCCAGCAATGAAATTTTATTTGTATTGCATTTTTATCAATAAACATTTTCACAAAACATGTCGATTTAGACCCCTATAATGAGCAAACCAATCAATGGTGATTTAACATGGATTCATTTCAAAAACATTTGTTCAGCAATCCTTGAAAGAATCTTCAAATGCATTGCTATGAACAGCTGCATAATTGCTAAGCTGCAAGAGTGATGTAAAAATGTGTATTGAGCAAGTCATTATATGCTTCATTTGCAATACGACTGCCAAATGCAATTATCACCTGTGAGTTGAGGTTATCTGATTAAGTTGCGTTCATATCGTAGGGACTAAATAAAACTTTAAACTAGAGAAGTTTAAAAAAGTGTTTTGTTTTGCTGTTTTGTATATCACCCAATTTATTTATTTTCTGCTATCATTATTTTGTTTATGAAATTTCCAGGATGGTGTGAAACAAAGGGCAGAAGGGAATTTCAGTACATCATTAGCAACAGGATTTGTAAGGCATGTGAGGAAGAGCTGTGCCTCTGGGCTTTAGGTGACTATCCAACTGATGAATGTGAATGCAATATACAGTTAGGTCCATAAGTATTTAGACAGTGACAGTTTTCATATTTTTGCCTCTGTACACCACCACAATGGATTTCAAATAAGACCATCAAGATTTCATTTGAAGTGTAGCATTTCAGCTGTAATTTAAGAGGTTTAACAAAATATTGCCTTAACCATTGAGGAATTACATTTTTACACAGTTTCTCCATTTTCACAGGCTAAAACGTAATTGGACAATTGACTGATTAGCAGTTTCATGGACCGTTATGGCCTGTTTCCTCGTTATTTCATGACAAATTAAGGAAGTAAACGGTTTGCAGATGATTCCAAATGTTAAATTTGAATTTGGTGGATGTTCCTTGGAACTCTCTATATGCAGTCCTAAGAGGCATTCGTACAACTTGAGAAGGCCATCATTAGACTGAAAAAAACAAAAACAAAATGGACTTATTACAAAGATAGCAGAAACTTTAGGAGTGGCCAAATCAACACATTGGTGCATTCTTAAAAAGAAGGAATACACTGATGAGCTCAGCAACACCAAAAGGCCTGGAAGACCAAAGAAGACAACTAAAGTGGATGATTGTAGCGTTCTTTCCTTGGCGGAGGAAAACCCCTTTACAACACCTAGCCAAGTCAAGAACACAGTCCAAGGAGGGGGGAGTATCATTGGCAAAGTCTACAATCAAGAGACACCTTCATGAACATAAATACAGAGGGTTTACCTCAAGATAAAAAACCACTTGTAACATATAAGGACAGAAAGCCCAGATTAGACTTTGCTAGAAAGCCTGCCCAGTTCTGGAACGAGATTTCTTTGACCGATGAAACCAAGATTTACTTGTATCAGAATGAAGGGAAGAAAAAAGAATAGAGAAGGAAAGGGAGGGCTCATGATAAAAAGTTTACCACATGGTGGGCTGCCAATGGAACTGGGTCACTGGTGTTTATTGATGATGTGATTGCTGATAGAAGTAGCAGGATGAATTCTGAAATGTATAGAGTTATACTTTCTGCTCAGATTCAGTCAAATGTTGCAAAACTGATAGGATGGCGCTTCACAGAACAAATGGATAATGACCCAAAACACACTGCAGAAGCAACCCAAGAGCTTCTTAAGGCAAAGAAATGGGATGTTCTTAAATGGCCAAAAAACTGAAGGCAAAAACACCCACAAACAAGCAGCAAATGAAGGTGGCTGCACTAAGCATCCGGAGGGCCAGCTCTGTTCTGGGATGCCCTCTGGACCCAGTGGAGGTGGTGAGTGCCAGGAGAATGGTGGCTAAGCTGTCATCCCTGTTGGATAACATCACCCACCCCATGCAGGAGACTCTGACAGCACTGAGCAGTTCCTTCAGTGGCAGGCTGCTGCATCCAAGATGTGGGATGGAGAGATTCCGCAGGTCTTTCCTTCCAACCGCTGTCAGACTCCACAATAAAGGCCTTGCTGATGACCATACATGCACAAACAAACATACGCACACATCAGTACACCATGTTAGCTCTCTTACGTGCAGTTTTTACTTGGGTGCAATTTTTCTGATGCAACATGTGCAATTTACTACTGTTTTTGTGTCAATGTTTGCCACTCCATTGTGTACCTGGAGTGCACATTTGTATTTTTTATTATACTTTATTCTGCTCTAAGGTTTTTAAATTTTTGCTGCTCTTTGTTTCTGTCCACTTTCTGCAGTGACCATGCAAATTTCCCACTTGTGGGACTAATAAAGGTTTATCTTATCTTATCTCTTATCTCTTTAGAGAGGAAACTCCACATTTGATGTCTATTGGTTTCAGATTTCAGGCAGTCATTGACCGCAAAGGATTTGCATCCAAGTATAAAAAATGATGCTTATATTTGTAATATATTAGTATGTCCAATTACTTTTTAGCTTGTGCAAATGGTGGCGCTATGTAAACATGGCTGTAATTCCTCAATGGTTGATTCAATATTTTAGGTACACCTTACTAAAGCTGAAATTGTACACTTCAATGACCTCTTGATGGCTTTATTTGAAATCCCAAATTTGGTGCTGTACAGAGGCAAAAATATGAAACCTGTCACTGTCCAAATACTTATGGACCTCATTGTTCAAATAGTGCTAACTTGCAAATTCTAGACTCATGCCAAAGCAGTTTTGTATGTATGCAATGTTAAACATCTCTTCCTAATAGGCACATGGTATAGCCTTTCAGGAGGAAAGCTAATCTCTGAGGTCCTAAACAAAATTACGCTTTTTTTTTTTTAAAATATAAAAAAACATTTTTCAGATTCAAGAGTGAATAAAAATAAAGTGCATGATATTTTGACCCAAGATTAACAAGACTTTTTTTTTTTTTTTTGGAAATATAAAATAAAACTGCAATTTAATCTGTCACATAAGCTTGTAGGGAACGATACTAAACCATTAAACAACAAACGGTACCGATTAACTTCAGTTCACAGAATTTACCATTTGTCATGTCACCACTTTGAAAGTTTAAACCTTAAGTCATCAGACAATATTAAAAAAACAATTCGGTGCAAATAGAACATCATGCTAGTGACAAAGGGACACTTCGGTGAGCAGGAGCATATCACTAGAAATAAACCCACAATCCCGTGCTTGAAGGTCCAGTCTGTGTTTCGGGTAAACACTTCATCTATCTTTCGGAGTCTTTTAGGATCTCTCTTTAGGTGTTCTGCTGAGCTTCACAATGATTACTGTGTGCTCCCTTCCCTCGACCCCTACCCATCCTCTCAAACATCTAATCCCCCTTCCTCCCCAGCTTTATTGAGCTCCTCCATTCACTTTCATTTGAAGGTGGCTGCAGCTCTAGGGAGCGCATGCCATCCCACTGTGGAGATTATTGATGGTCAATGTCATGCTTTGACACACACACAGATTTATCTCACAAGCATACTGCGTGGGTGGTTTTTTTTTTTCCTTTTTTTTTTTTCTCTCCACTGTTCCCACATGTTGAGAAGCTTGGGTACACTAAATATTGTGTATAATAGATAGATCCACAGACACACACAGACATATCTACATGGACAGATGCATATACAAATACATACATGTATATTTAATTGATACTGCGAGGAGAACTCTGAAAGAAACCTTTCCTTTAGGGTAGTCACTTAGTACAGGCAAAGCAAACAAACCAAAATCTATACACTCTATGTAGATCTGAGGTTCTAAGACTTTTCGCAGTCAGGGTCCTCTTCCAGACTAAACGTTTCCAGAGCATCATTCTGATCACAGAACAGATTTGCTTTTATGACTGATGGGGCATCTATGTACCTTATCCATATCATAACTATGATGAGTAAATAATAACCAAAACGAACTTGATATTCCAATGTGCCATGGGTTTTCACTTTTGTCGATGGTCTAGTTTATAGCTCTTGACGCTTGGCAGACTATCTAGGACTAAAATTGATGTCATCTATTTTCTAAAGTGCACCAGTCCCGTTTCCAGCAAAACACCCTTACAACGTGATGCTGCCACCTCCATGCTTCACAACTGGGATGGAAGTCTTGCCCTTTTTGTTTCATAGCGCTCATTGCAGCCAAACAGATATTTTTTTTCTTTATCTGACCAGGGAGCACTCCTTCATGAGGCTGGTGATCACCTGCAAAATTCAGTCTGGCTTTTTTGTTTTTTTTCCCTTTCTGGTCTTGGAGAAGGAGCACAACAGCCTTTCAGGCCATGGCAATGTAAGACTCTTATAGCCTGTTTGTTCAGGCTCCCTAGTGGTACAGACGCCATGGTATAAGTCTGACTTTCCTATAAAGAAAGTAGCAGTGATATCAACAAAAGCTGCATGTCCTCTTTCAAAGTAATTAACTGTATCTGTATGAGAAATTTGAGCCTTCTCGGTTCCTTTGTTGTGGCTCGCTCTATAACTGAGCAGACGTATCGTCTCGGGACTTCTTCACAGCCTGCCGCAACTCCCAAAATAATGTGGCCAATTATTTGGGAAATCACAAACCAAATATTTCAGCTTCTGGAATCTTCCAGACTGTTTAAAAAGACAGTCAACTTGGTGCATGTAAACATGCAACCCACTGGAATTCTGAATTAAAGCTGAAATAAATCAGTACGGGCTCTAATTGACATGCCAGAAGAAATGTATGGTAACATAAATATGTGTGGAGAGAAATAAATATGTATTTTTTAGCCTAGGTGTAAGTGTTTTATTGATCATGCATAAATTGAAGTAACATTATTAAAATAAGAGAACGTTTAATGTCGTCATCATTTTGTTGGGAATAAACCTTTTTTTTTTTCATTCGAAATCCTTTTAATAGCCAGAAATGAAATGCACTTTGGTCCAAAACAGTGCAACTGTAACACTAAACAGTACGGGGTAGGCAATTTATTCTTGTATTATTAATTATTGTATTTATTATTGTTGTATTGATCATAACGCGCATGTCTTTTTCCATACAAACAACTGTAAACCTACTTTTGCCTACCTCTGTATCTTTGCTCACTTCCGCACATCCTGTCCCATTTTTTTTTTTTTACAACCCAGTTTTGTGGCTCTACATTATTTATGTCACTCTACTTCAACACAATTGGCTTTCTCATATTGGAGTAATGCATATTCTAAGACTGCAGGTTGCACAGTCAGAGTTGATGTTGATGATGATTTCAAGTAATGCTCACAGCGTATAAAAGGTGGGAGTGTGATTTGAATCTCTATGGAGTTTATGCTTCATTTACTCCTGCAAATTAAAAGGGAGTAAGTGTACTGCAGGAACGATGGGGTGAGTTTTGAGATTGAAATGTTCCGTGAAACGTGTATGACGTCCAATTAAAAACGCTTGAGGGTCTTTTTTTAATTCTTATCTCTCTTTTTTTATTATAATTTTTTTTTACACCCGCCTCAATGGTCATAAAAATACCAAGAATATATAGTGCCCTGCAAACGTATTCACCCCCTTGGTGTTTTTCCTATTTTATTGCATCACAACCTGTAATTTAAAATTTATTTTTTAAAAGGGTTTGTAACATTTGATTTATGCAACGTGTACTACTTTGAAAGTGCAAATTATTTTATATTGTTACATACAATTAAGACATCTTGAGTGTTCATAAGTATTCACGTTGTCCTGCTGGAAGATGAACCTCTGTCCCAGTCTCGTATCTCCGGCAGACTGAAACAGGTTTCCCTCAAGAATCGCTGTGTATTTAGTGCTAGCCATCTTTCCTTCAATCCTGACCAATTTTCCAGTCCCTGCTGATGAAAAACATCCCTGCTATGTGGTGATGCCACCACCATGCTTCACTGTGGGAATGGTGTTCTCAAGCGTAATGGGAAGAGTTGGGTTTGCACCACACATCATTTCCCATGATGGCCAAAACGTAACATGTTAGTCTCCTCTGACCAGAGAACCTTCCTGCATGTGTTTGGGGAGTCTGGCACACAAACTTCAAACATGTTTTCTTATTTATGTTTTTTTTTAAAGCAACGGCTTTTTTTCTGGCCTCTCTTCCATAAAGCCCCACTCTGTGGAGTGTAAGGCTTAAAGTGGTCCTATGGACAGATACTCCCATCTCTGCTGTGGATCTTTGCAGATCCTACAGTGTTCTCTTTGTTGTCTTTGTTGAGTCTTTGTTTAATACCCTCCTTGCCTGGTCTGAGAGTCTTGGTGGGTGGCCTTCTATGTCAGGTTTGTAGTGGCGCCATGTTTCCATTTTGTTATAATGGATTTATTAGTGCTCTGTGGGATGTTCAAAGTTTAGGATTTTGTTCATAACCCAACCCTGATCTATACTTATCCACAACTTTGTGTCTGACATTTTGGAGAGTGCTTTGGTCTACATGTTTGCTTTGTTTGTGGTGGGGTAACTGGTGTATATATATTTTTTTTTTACTGACGCGATGGATCATGTGACGCACAAGTGGACCTTAATCAGCTAATTATGTGACCCCTAAAGTTGAACCAGATCTTATTTTTTTTTCATTCCACTTCTATTAGCTATTAAACTAGTTGGACTATTTTATGTTTATTACATTAAATCCAAATAAAAAACATGTTAATTCCTGGTTGTAATGCAGCAAAACAGGAAACACCGAGGGGGTTAATATTTTTGTAAGACACTATACATAATGCAATGATCTCTTGCCTTGGCATTTGTTTTCCACAATGTGGCCAAATATTATTAATTGAAATAAGTTGCTAGGTATAAATAATAGCATAATTCCGTACTGGAGACCGCAGTGTAACCATATTGCATGATTTAGGATTTATTCTACAATATGACGCAGTAAATTGAGTTATTAAGCTGGAGGTTTTCTATATTGGTTTTCTGGTGTGACTTGGCTGCATTATTGAATTTCAAGATTATTTTTGCCAAGGGTAACGTATCTAGTGATCATGTGCAGAATAGTATATCATATATTCCCTCATACTGATTTCTATTGTAATGAGTAAAACCATAAAAAAACACTATTATAAATGAGCTCACCATCAATATAACATTTCTCTCGGGTTCTTAGGTTTTGAGGTCTGACTTCTTGTGAACAGCCATTTTTCAAAGCTCAAGGAAATGCCAGAGCTCTGCACTTGAATTCCCACTGTGTACTGTCGAGAATAAAATAAACCCATCACTTAAATATTAAATATTTTATTGCTAATTTATTTATTTATTTTCCCTCTGTTGTTCAGCTACCTGAAACCTCTTAGAAACTGTTTCCAAAATAATAAATGTGAAGTAAATTTTTTTATTTATTATTATTATTTTTTTTTAGGGTTTTGTCCTGAACAAATTTTGTGTTTTTTTTTTTTTTGTTTTTTTTTAACTGAGTCAAAATATTTTCTTTGCTCTTTTTGATATTAAGTTAATTCGTTATCAAGTAATATGTCTGCATAGGTCTACATTACAGACTACTTTTATGTCCCTTCTCTGCTCAGGACTTGGTTAGCTGATTCTGCTCACATTCATCATGCTTAATGACAAGCATTTACACACACAAGCAAGCATTCACTTAGACCATTTTCAAATCCATGTGTCAACTCCTACACAAACGTAGTCATTGTAAAAGCATTTGGATTAAATTGAATATTTTCAAGTCTGAAGTTGTCACAACCATCCTGCTCCACAGAGCGTAACCATGCCGACGCCACCAGCTTCTTCTAAGTACAATTACCATAGTGCACCAGCATGCTGTTATATCTAACAGCTTACCCATTACTCCTTATCAGTATATAACAGTATGCACCTCCATTCTAGCAGTTCTTTAAGTCTTTTTGTTCTTCATTGCCTGCAACACAAAATTTTGATTATTCACTGTCTGGTCTGTATCCCTGTATATAAATTCTGCGGTCATTCTCAATTTTATGCTCTCCTGTTTTGCTCCATTTCCTTAGTTGTTAGCTATTGTGACCTTTTTGCCCGTCTTTCAATTTTGAAATAGTTGCCATGTGTTATTTATTTAAATAAAACCACAGTGATTGATTTCAACTGTATAGATTTGCCTGAACGGAAGAGATAAGTGGTTGAAGAGAATTGATCAAAATGCTGGACATGGGAATGTAGTCAATCAGTCACACAGTCCGATCACGCTTATACCCAAAGATGACCTTGAGGTCCAGTTCTGTATACAGCATAAATGTGGTTCTGGAATTTGATGGATTTCCAATGCCATGTATTGACAGGACTCTGGTTAGACTACGCATATCTTGTTTTATTCAAGGGCTATTGGAAGATTCCGTTATCTCCATAGTCCAAAGACGATATGGTTTTCTTCACTCCATTCAGATTAAACCAGTTTGTCTCCCTTCGGGTCCGTCTCTTCAGAGTGCTGGCTGTGCTTCAATAGCATGAAACAGATCTCCCTGCACGTAGGTGCTGACCCATTTACACAATAATCATTTATACTAAAGACTGTACATTATGAAAGTGGTCCTAAAGTCCTTGAGACAAACAAATCTGGCAAAGTGTGAAATTGGACAGGATGGTGGAACAGTATCTGGGCTTTCACTCAGGCAATGGGAAAGTGCATCGTCAAATAATTAAGATGGCAGAAATCGTGGAGTGGCTCCCACCCAAGATCAAAAAGGAGGTGAGAGAGTTCTTTTAGCTGGCAGTAGAACGAAGATTTGTGTCTAATTATTTGGACCAAACCAGCCACTATACTATTACTATAAAAGCAGCACCAGATCCAATGGTTGGAGCAAAGCCAGCAGGCCTTTAAGATTATGGCTGTGCTGTATGGAGGCCCTTTGAGTCACTTCTTTGATTACATGTGCTGGCGAAAAATGCGCTGGAGGTAGTTTGTCCCAATAAGTCCAAATATGTTCCAGCATGACAAGGTCCTTGTCCACAAAGCAAGCTCCATGAAGACATAATTTGCCAAGGTTGGAATGGAAGAGGTTGAGTGTCCTGCACCGAGCCCTGACCTCAACCACACTGAACACCTTTGGGATAAACTGGAATGCCGACTACACTCCAAGCCTCCTCACCAAACATCACTGCCTTAACTCTCTAGTGTTCCTGTGGCAGAATGGGCAAAACAGCAATGCTCCAAAATCTACTGGAAAGTCCTCCTAGAAGAGTGGAGGTTATTAGAACAAGAAAAGGGGCCTAAATCTGGAATAGGATGTTCACCAGGTACATGTGGGTGTGACAAATGTCTGTATGTCTGAGCAGAGCTGAGCATGTAGGTGTCTGTGAACTGAGCCAAACCAAAGCTGAACAGAGAAAGAGGCAAGCAAGTTGGAAAGCTACACTTTTGTTTGTTTTTAGGTTTTAGATTACTGGCCACGGAGTGTGCCAAGGGGCATGTGCAGTCATAAGTAAAAGACCACAAGTTTACCCTTGGTGGCATACTGCCAAGGTTGTTGGAGCATGTATTTGCATATTAGAATATTGTACTGAAGGCTTTCTCTCATGCATTTCCATGGTGACTTGTGCTGCAGTGGAAAACAGTCAATAATAGTTTGCTTTGGGTGCCCAGAGTAACACATACACTACCGGTCAAAAGTTTGGGGTCACCTTCTAATTCAATTATTTCTTTATTTTTATGACTTTAAAAG
>JAQQZR010000384.1:0-12568 GCA_030068235.1 Notoglanidium macrostoma | reverse complement strand
TTAAAGTTGATTGTTCTTCCTGAGAAGGGTTGCACCCTGAACATGATCTACAGTCATCACAAGGTTCTTTCTTGAAAACATTGAAATCACATGCCTGTGCCTCCTCATTTTCCCAGCATTCCCTGTATTTTCTGTAAATATCACACAAACTAAGGAAACAGCTTGATTTTTCCATTTTAGTTTTGTTTGTTTTTCTGTTTTTCTATTGTGTTTCTAAAACAGAAAAACAAATAAACAAATGACATGAACAGTCCTGACACTTGCACGTAGAAGTGGCATAAAGAGACATGCATTGTTGCATGCCAATGAGGGAACGAATCATTAAATTGTAAGTGGAGCTTCGTGGGGCTTTATATCATGTGTGTGCACACATGACAGGGCATGCTGGGATTTTTAAATAAAAAAAAAATTGTTTCAACAAAATTTTCGTGCAAGTGGCATGGCTAATGCCCAACTTATGCACAGCCGTGTTTCTCTTTAAAACTTTCTACCATCAACATGATTGATCCATTGACCTGGGTCTCAAATTGAAAACCATCACAGTGCATTCAAAAGTATTTACTAATCAAGAAGGTCAAGAATACTGGTACTCAAAATGGACCCCTTTTTTTTAGAGGATTCTCATATTCAAATACTGACTGCAATAGGAATTCCAGTTAGTGTTCATACTCAATAATGGTCTAGAAAAGCATATGAGTATGTGATTTGAAACATCATTAATTAGTTTGTTTTCTGTTACCAACACAGTGTCACATAGTGTTATACTGACCATGATATTTACATTGGTATTGCACTACATGGAGACATTGTGTTCATTTCTAAGGACATACACATGTTTCACCATAAATAATGTAAATATGGATATGCACAACAGCCATCCTTTAGCAGTAGTTACATGATTGAGAACAAGCATTTGCTAGTGGACACATCATGTTTCAGTTCAGTTTCTTTTGTTAGATTGACCAAGCATGGAACTCTCCTTAGGTTTCTGTTTTGTACCATCTACAGACAGAATACCTGTTTTTTTTAGCATCTTCTTCAGTGAACCTAGCAGTACCACTGAGCAGATGGTTCAAACTGTTCACCACTACAAATCTCCAACTGCACTTTCAAATCTTTTCCTCAGGTGGCTGGCTTTTCCTTGCTGGCATCACACTAGTAATTATCCATAATTTCCAAGTGGTGTACACACGCATTTAGTAATTACAAAAAAAAGAGATTTGCCTGGTTGCAAGGCCTATGAAAATGTCCTCCATGGATGATCCAAAGGCATTTGTGGAGTTTTTAGGATGTGCAGAAGTTGCATATTGATGGCCTAAGAATGAGAGTAGGCCATTCGCCTTCTCCTCTTGCTGTCAGGAGAAGCCCAGCTCACCATCCAGCAGCTCCTGCTGCATATGCAGCTGAAGTGCCAGACCATGAAGTTGGGACTGAAATAGGTCTGCTGGATCCTGGAAAAACATAAATGAAGCTTACAGACCTTGAAATTTGTGGAGGTAGGTCTCCAGTTCATTTTTGGACAGAAGCATCTCAAAGTCTTCTGCCAATGTAGATGCTGGCACCTTATGAAGGTATATAGCTAGCAGATGATCACCTGGAGGCATCCATCATAGCAGGCAGAACTCCTCTCTCTCTCTCCTTCTCTTTTCTCCCTCCGTTTCCAGCTTCCAGGAACCAAGTGGTGTGGCTCCAAACTCAGCATCCCAGACCCAGTTTTCACCTCTCTTTTCCTCCCATCCCTCTTCTTCAAGGTGATGTCAAGTTAAAGTTCTTAATTTGTCACATACAGATTGTTATATGGTGCATAACTCTTGCAGTGAAATTCTTAATAGTAAATTCTCAAACTGTGCAAACATTACATGTAGGACATGTAAGATACATTAGATTTAAAGTGCACAACAGTGCAGGACAATGCAGTGCAGTAAACAATTAAACAATAAACACCAAACAATAAATATCCTAGTAATAAGTGCAATATGCAAGTGTGTCTGATATGTGCTATATATATATTGTGTACATGAATGTCCATGAAATACAGAGGGTCTAATTGGCATGTGCGGTATGTGATAATGGAATGAGTGATGTGTTAGAACACTCAAGCAGATCTGGTAGGTGTTCACTGGTGGTACATTCAGCTGATCACAACACCCTTTTTAAGGCTATGTGGTCCAGACTGGTGGTGTCTCTGTACCACACAATCATATTCCAGGTCAGGATGCATTTGATAGTGCTCCTGTAGAAGAAGATGAGGAGGGAAGATGGCAATCTGAACTTCCTCAATCTGTGGAGTTAGTAAAGGTGCTGATATACCTTCTTCAATCATCTCGATGTGTGTACACCAAGTTAAGTCCTCTGCAATCTGTACTCCCAGATATTTAAGATGTGGGACTCTCTACAGGTGTCCAGTTGGTCTAACTCTCTAATGTCCAAATCTAGCCTAATGTTGCACAATCACACCCATAGTTTTTGACTATTAAGGATACGTTACAACGAGTGAGGTAAGACACTCAAACTAAGGAAGAGATGACTTAATTGTTGGTACTTCATCGTAATCCCATGGCTGGGAATTCTGAGCAGGATAGTCACTAAACCATACCACAGCCTTTTTCTATTGGCTGGGCATTTGCATTGATGTATGCAGGTATTGGGTGGCATGTCGTGAATGTCAGCTGGTGAATCTGCTGGCCTTCTCGAGGCATCACTTAGTTCATTTTAGTTACATAATGTGAAAAATGGAAGACATGCCTCCTCACAACATCTCAGCATGCAGCATTGCAGAGGCACTTTTCAGAGTTCCATGTCAGGATCCAGAAAGTGATCCTAACTACTCAAAGCACTACATTCTTGTCACACACTTTGCGAAGTGCATTAATTACAGGGAATTAAATAAATTCATATCAGTGTTTCCCATTTGCAAAGAGATGGGCTGGTCAATGCAGTTTAATCAGAAATATGATTCATAAATTCATTCATGTTAATTGAGATAAGATGCTCAAGCCCCAGTTATTGTCACAGAACAAGGGCCACACAAGTCTCCACAGGTTTCTCACTATTTGAATAGCTTTATGGGTGCGAACTCAGCATTGTCTTAGATGTCATTAGGGAAAACTTAGAGGAGGAGGGACCTAAAGATAAACCTAAATGGTGTGGCTACATGGTGTGATAAACTACTTGATGGATTAGGCACAGTACAATTATTGGAAGAATCCCTTGACTCCAGTGTCCCAAGTAGAAATAGGTTCCATTTTGGTAACATTGATTTGTCATATTTCCACTTGGTTTATTTGCACCCCAGCCTTATTTCAATGTCTCATGGAAAAAACACTCCACATAAGTGGTGCATATTGCATGACACTGCATATTTAATTTATATAATTATTTATAGTATAGTAATGATTGACAGTATTTACAACAACTGAGATGTAAATTCACTAATTCACATGGGCAGACACTTCCTTCTCTCCTTGAGCTTAAACTTGGGCTTAATAGAACTTGGCAAGCCATCAATAGCTTAGTACTTTTGGTGCATATGCATGCACACACCCACACACACCCACACATGAGTTCTACACTGATGTATCAAGAAATACTAACATTTATTCAAAACACTTCACGCCAAAAGATTTCAAGAATACATTTCTGAAAGCATAAATACAGACAGGATCAAAAAGACACTATGTCCTTGATCTTTCAATTAAGCAGACATTATTTTGTCCACTGACTCCTGGCCACCAAATCATAGCCATCAAACAAACCTGAAAGAAATACTGCCAGTTAGCAAAAAAAAAAAATGTGACATTATTTGTTACTATAGAATGCTCCCTTAATTACTTATAGTTGTGTTCTCAGGTCAGAATTGAGATTGGCAGGTGAGCTATTTTCAACTATGCCTGCATGATAATGGATGTGCCCGGGGATAGAAAATGCATGTCCAGCCCATTGCTGGACTGAGGTTGTTTAGTTCTCTCTCAAAATGATATTCGCATGATTTTTTTTTCTTTTCTCAAATGGCCTTCGGGGTCACAATTTCAGCTATGGCATGGTACAGCACTTTCCACTTGAAAAAAAAAAAGATTAAAAACTGTGTGCTCAAATGGCCATAAAAATGGTGATTTATAGCCTACAAGATTTCCATTTTGTAATATGCAAAAACAGAAACCTCAAAAAGGAGTAGAAAGCCTACATCTTACAGATGTAAAATAAGCTGATCATTCTGTATAAGAAATTTCCTCACGTGAAAGCCACATCCTATGACAGCATTCCACATTATATAACCCTTGAGATTGGTCTTTCTGACTCTATAAATATTACAATTCCTTGTTACTCAGTCAACTGATTCAGACTAGCCATATTGAATATACTCTTTTCTGTGCAGGTTAGGTTGATGGAGTCCATGCTCACCCTCTTGCATGTGGTAATGACCATTGTTAATTTTTCAAGAGCTAATGGAACTGCTTGTATCTTAAGAGGAAATATTGCAAACCCACAGCTATGGAAGGATGGTGAAATCATAGTTGGGGGGATTTTCCCTCTACATAGCTTATGGGAGACCACAGATTTATCCTATTTTGTCATGCCACCTCCAATGATGTGCATGAGGTAATCAGCATTAAAAAGGAGCAATTAAGCCATTGTTTAGACATGTATTACATGAAATTTTAATGTTAATGAAATGCAGTGTTACATGACACAGTGTTACTAACACTAACAGACCCTGTCTTTGAATTTCTTGAAAAGTCTTGATCTCACAGCTTTGAAGTTTTCACAGTCCTTGATGTTTGCAATAGAGGAAATCAACAACAATACGTCTTTACTGCCTGGACTGTCATTGGGTTATAAAATCTATGACACATGTGGTTCTGAAGTGATGGGTGTTAAAATGGCCATGGCACTTATGAATGGAAATAACACAGCTTCAGATGAACCCTGCATGAAGTCAGCCCAGGTGCAGGCCATAATAGGAGAAGCCTACTCATCAGTGTCTATGGCTATAGCAACGAGTATAGGACCTTTCAGCATTCCCTTAGTAAGTATTTATACAATTTTAAAAAATCTATTTTAGGACAATGAGAACAATATGTTAAATACTGTATAATGTTACATGCAGTATAATGTTATGTACTGTTCCATGTGATTTACATTAGATCAGTCACTATGCCACTTGTGAGTGCCTCAGTGACAAAAGAAAATATCCCTCATTTATGCGTACTATACCTAGTGATGTCTATCAAAGCAGAGCACTTGCAGAGATGGTCAAACACTTTGGCTGGACCTGGGTGGGAGCAATAAGAAGAGACGATGATTATGGTAACAGTGGGATGGCTGCATTTACTGAATTTGCACAACAGCTGGGTGTCTGCATAGAATATTCTCTTCCATTTTTTAAAACATACTCACAAGAAAAATTGCTTAGAATTGTTGAGCAAATCAAGAGATCCACTTCACGAGTGATAGTGGTATTTCTTGATACCTGGGATCTGGACATTTTGCTGCATATACTTTTTGAACACAACATCACTGGATGCCAGTGGGTGGGAACAGAGGCTTGGATCTCTGATATAGAACTTGTTACATTAGATAAGTACAATATGCTGCAAGGAGCTATAGGGCTAGCAATTCCTAAAACAAAGGTAGCAGGTCTGAAGGACTTTATTCTAGATATAAAATCACTGAAATCTACAGGCAATGCCATTTTTATTGAATTCTGGGAGACTCTTTTTGAGTGTAAATATACAATTCATAATGATTCAGGGGATACATCACTGTGCACAGGAGAGGAGAAATTGTCTGAGCTGGAAAATACTTTTATTGACATGTCCCTGATGCCTATTTTCAGTAACGTGTATAAAGGAGTATATGCAATTGCTCATACATTACATGAACTTCTTGGTTGCAAACAAACCTGTTCTACAAAGCAGCAGCCTGATGCTCTAACAGTGCGTAATAGTTTGTTTAAAACCATTTTCACACTTCTGCCTTTGAGCTTTGGCACAAACATGTACATAATGCACAAATTCAACAAAATAAACAACTAAAATGATTTCCATTTACCGGAACAGTAGAAAACCTACCTTTTATTGAAATATAACTTTTGCTCTATTTTTACAGTTTTTAGAGCACCTCAAAAAGGTTCGATTCAAAACCAAAGAGGGTGAAGAAGTTTATTTTGATGAAAATGGTGACCCAGTTGCAAAATATGATATTATAAACTGGCAAACTAGTACAGAATACAAAAATGACTTTATCACTGTTGGAAGTTATGACTCCTCTTTCCCTGATCAGCACCGTCTAATAATAAACATGGCCAACATAATGTGGGCAAATAATGCCACACAGGTCAGTAAAAGACAAAATAAATTGCATATTATTATTATTATTATTATTATTATTATTATTATTATTATTATTATTATTACTACTGCATTTCCATGAATTTAGGTACCAGTATCCATCTGCAGTGAAAGTTGTCCCCCTGGCACAAGGAAGGCTGTACAGAAGGGAAAGCCTATCTGTTGCTTTGACTGCATACAGTGTGCTGAAGGACAGATCAGTAATATGACAGGTACAAACAGAAACATTGAATATAAACAAACATATAAACCATATTTTTAGCTGCTGTCAAAAGATAAACAACTCTAAGAGGTTTTTACACTATATTGCCAAACACATGTGAACACCTGACCAGCACACCCATACATGGGTCTTCCCAAATTATGCCCAATTGTATAGAAAGTCTTTGTATGCTGTAGCATTAGGATTTCTTTTTATGGAAACTAAGGGGCCTAGCCCAAATCTTTTGAAGCGTGACAAGGTTACTGTGACCAAAGCAGGGTCCATAATGACATAATGACAGAGTCCTTAGGTCTTCTCACTCAGCAATACTTGACTTCACTAATGCTTTTGAGGCTGAATGGGTACAAATCCCCACAGTTAAAATCTAGTGGAAAGTCTTCCCAGAAAAGTAGATGCTATTATAGCAGCAAAGGGGAACAAATTGGAACTTGAATGAGATGTTTAACATAGCATTGCTCCAATATCTGGTGGAAAATCTACTGTAAAACTAGTGGGAAACCTTCCCAGAAGAGTGGATGCTGTTATAACAGCAAAGTAGGGAATAAACACAAAATTGAATGAAATGTTTAACATAGTCTTGCTACAAAATCTAGTGGAGAGCCATTCTCAGTAGAGTGGATGTTGTTATAGCGGCAATGTGGGGAACAAACTATTATATAATACTACTGTATAGAATATATTGATTTTACTCAATAAATATAGTCCACATGTTTGACTCCCTGTCTATACTTTGAGATGTATTAAAAGACATGCATTATTCTGTTATGTGGATGTAATGTCTCCTCCTTTATTTGTTATCGTTCCTACTCTACAGATTCGATTACATGTGAACACTGTGATCAAGACTACTGGCCAAATCTACAGAGGGACATATGTGTACAAAAGGAAATTGAATATCTATCATATGAAGAAACTATGGGAATTTTGCTAACAGCTGTTTCTATTATTGGTACATTTATAGCAATAGTAATAACTGCAATATTCTTTAGACATAAAACTACTCCAATAGTCAAAGCCAACAACTCTGAACTGAGCTTCCTGCTGCTCTTCTCTCTGATTCTGTGCTTCCTCTGTTCACTTACTTTTATTGGTCAGCCTTCTGAGTGGTCCTGTATGTTGCGCCACACAACATTTGGGATCACGTTTGTCCTCTGCATCTCCTGTGTGCTGGGGAAAACAGTAGTGGTGTTAATGGCTTTCAGGGCTACACTTCCAGGGAGTAATGTCATGAAATGGTTTGGGCCATCACAACAACGTCTCACTGTTCTTATCTTCACTCTCATACAGGTCCTTATTTGTGTGCTTTGGTTAACAATATCTCCTCCTTTCCCCTTCAAAAATCTAAAGATTTACAAAGAAAAGATAATTCTAGAATGTAATTTAGGCTCAACCATAGGTTTCTGTGCTGTGCTAGGTTATATAGGAATTTTAGCAATTGTATGTTTTGTTTTGGCTTTCCTGGCAAGAAAATTGCCTGATAAATTTAATGAAGCCAAATTCATAACCTTCAGCATGCTTATATTCTGTGCAGTTTGGATAACCTTTATTCCAGCTTATGTCAGCTCCCCTGGAAAGTTCACCGTAGCTGTTGAGATATTTGCTATTTTAGCATCAAGCTTTGGTTTGCTATCTTGCATCTTTTTTCCAAAGTGTTACATAATAATACTGAAGCCACAGATGAACACAAAAAAACAAATTATGGTAAAAGTCCCAGGTAAGTAACTCAAAATTGTCTGAAAACATTGGTCTTTTTTACCTTTTTGTTCTTCTCTTTTGGCATTTGTAAACTTAACAGGGTGTATTTAAATATATGATTTTATTTTTCAACTAAATGCAATTATTATTATTATAATTTTTTTTTTATTCCATCATTTTTGGTTACTGTTTCCAATCCAGAAATGCAATGCTAATAAATAGCTTGTTACCCAAATGTTCTATTAGGAAATTACTATTTAATTTGACATGTTGATTAAGTGATTATTATATAAAAGATGTCACCTGGCATCCTTTACTAGCAGTGAAAATTTTGTAACAAATTGAGAACTAAACTCTATGATAACTATTTTATACTGATCACATATGTATGATAAAGTTTTGAATAAAATAAAATAACTAATGTTATTACATACCCATACCTATATATTTTTGTTTGTTTATGTTTGCAATGGCACATCATATAAAATTCCATACACATGGTACGTATGTCTATCAGTGTTCTACAACCCTGATTCAAAAAAATTTCCGACACTATGTAAAACGTAAACAAAAAACAGAATGTAATGATTTGCAATCCTTTTCGACCTAGATTCAATTAAATGTTTACTGGTCAATCTGATAAACTTTACTACTTTTTGTAAATATTCACTCTTTATACATAATTAACTTGATGTCTGCATCATGCTCAAAAATACATCTGCTTGAAATTTCACAGGTAAACAGGTTAATTGGTAGTAGGTGTCAGAATCATGATGAGGTATGACAGGAACATCGTCATTCACAAGCAAGGATGGGACATGGTTTATCAATACACAATTTCTCAATAATTTTCAAACAATTTTCCTTCAAGCCCCCAGGTGGCACTATATTAAAAGCCAACATAATTGTATAAATGACATTATTACTTGGGCTTGGGAAAACTCCGGACAACCATTGTTAGTTTATTGTTGCATCTACGAACACAAAGCAAAAGCCATATATAAGCAACATTCAGAAATGGTGCCAACCTCTCTGGGCCTGAGCTCATCTGAGAAGGACTAACACAAAGTGGAAAAATGTATGGTGGTCTTATGAGTCCACATTTCAAATTGTTTTTGGAAATCATGAACATTGTGTCCTCCAGACTAAATAGGAATATGACTACTCAGATTCCTACCAGCACGAAGTCCAAAGAACAGTGTCTGTAATGACCCATGGTGACACCAATCATGCCCATGGAATGGGTAACTTGCACATCTGTGAAGTCACCATTAATGCTGAAAAATACATACAGGTTTGGAAGCAACATATGCTGCCATCCAGACGATGTCTTTTTCAGGGACATCCCTGCTTATTCCAGCAAGACAATGCCAACCCACATTACAACAGTGTGGCTTCATAGTAAAAGAGGGAGAATACTAGACTGGCAGGCCTGCTGTCATTTTGAAGCACATTATGAAGTGCAAAATACAACAACAGAGACCCCGACTGTTGAGGAACTGAAGTCGTATATCAAAATGTGTGCATATTTACAAAAAAAACAAAAAGAAAACAGTTTGACCATTAAATATTTTGTCTTTGTATTGCATTCAATTGAATATAGGTCATAAAAGGAAATAATTGCATCTGTTTTATTTATGTTTCACACAGCATCTCAGATTTTTGGGAATCAGGGTTGGACAAGATTTCATGGCTGCAATCATAGGCAGTTAACTAGACCATATACATTTTGCCCACACATCACCAAAGCTAATACTGATAGTAATAAGGCCACTAACACAACCACGCAACAACTATGCCATGCAACAAAATACACACAGCACACTTATGTAACCCAACACATATGCACACAATCGCACACTCAATAACACACTCAAACATGAGCATTTGTGTGTTGCTGTAAAACTCTTTAATAACTGCATAGCATGTCTATCATTAATTAGTCACAACAAACATAGGCTAGAGATCGAAAAATATTCTATCTTACCTTAAAAAAGAATGGACCACAAAGTCCTTGACTCAGCTTCTTCTCACATTGTATGGGGTAATGTTAAGTTGTGTTTTAACCAATTCACTTTCCTCACATGGGTTTTTTCACTTGCCTAAAAAATTAACAAACAAATTTCGTGCCATGTCACAGCAAGCATTTTTGATTACACCAATTTGATTGCACTGCTAGCAAGTGACAGAACAGATTTCTGGAAAGGGATGGGCTTCTAGAAGTACTTGAAGGTGAATTGCTTTCACCAGGAAAACTTTTCAGTGAAGAGTTAAAATCTTTTTTTTTTAAATCATGCGAACACTTATTTCACCCATTTTACGTCACTTGCAGTTTCTCCGCAATTAACTCTGCCTGTTTGCATCCAGTCATAGACTTTTTTTTTCATTCTCATCACTTGTAAATTTCACATCACATTCATTAAATGTCTTGCAGTTTCAATCATGAATACTGGACATGGTTTTAAAATACATTTTTAGTGACAATTGCAAGTGAAAAATATTTTTTTACAGGTCTTTACAGAGAACCCCCCCCCCCCCCCATCCTGGGTGTGATATATTTACTACATTTATTAAATGTATTAAATTCCATCATCTATAACTATTGAGGAAAAGTCTAGCTAAATAAATAGCATAAATTAATAGCTTTTTAAACCTATTACTAGGGCAAATGTCCTCTGTCTTAAGTTCCCAAGCATTACCTTATTAAAATAAATAGAACTCATTGGCAACAAAATCAGTGAGGATGCCTCCATCACTGACAACTTATATATCACAATCCAGCCAGTCAACAACCTAGACATTTAGACACCTTTGTTATCAGTACAGATCAGGCATGATCTGGGATCTCAAGAAAGATGTCAGAGGTCACAAGATTTTATGTTAAGCAAATGGACTGTTGCTGGACAGATGGACATTTAGGGGACAGTAGGTCATTCATAAAAAATACACAGCAAATTCTATAGTGTTAAATCTACTCTGAGTTCATTTTAAGACTATGCTGGTGTTTATTTTGTTTTTAATTTTGGATATAATTTTTGCACTGTTAATTTACTACTTTCAAAAGTGATAATAATACAACTTAGAGGCAGAGTTAAAATAACTTTATGTATAGTTAAAAATGAACTTTGCTCAACACAAGAGCATGGTTTTATAACTCTGTAGGAGTTCCTAATTATGCAATGTCTCTTATGTAATTGATATCTTTAGCATTAAACTATATTTTTACAGTGTCAATTGAACTTTTCAACTTTGTCAATTCAGTATTTAACACTTTTGGTTAACACTGGAAAATCAACTCTAAGAATTTTTTTGTGTAATCCCAGCATGACCTCAGGACTGGACATTTTTGGCAGGAAATGGAATTATCACACCTGTGAAACCCACTCTGGATAATGAAGAATTTTACAGACTCCTAACCATACACACACAGAATCATTTATTTTTCAAATTTATCAAGCAGAGCTTTAACATTACAAACTGATGCAATACTGTTGAATCTTCAGAAAGTGGAAATTCTGTATTCATCAGACACACAAACACACAAACACACCAAAGATCTCTCCCTAAATGAATAATATTCCTTGAATTTCCTTGAATTGAATTTTCAAACTGTCTCAAATTTCGGTGTGTATTCACTGAACTCATGTACTCTTGATGATGAACTCTTTGTACTCATCTAATAATTATGTCAATCATTATGTTAATCTAGTAATTATGTGATCTTATTTATGCTGGTAATTATGGCTATGTAGCTGGTTAGTTAGGTTAAAAATGGCCTAGTAGTTGTGTTTAGTTTAATTTCTTTTGTCTAGTAGGATTCAAAGGAACTGTACTGTTCCTTAGTTCTGAAAGTGACATAAAACAAGTAAAAAAAATACATTAAAAAGTTTCAACTCCAGAGACCATTTGGGGCGGTGCTCTCTGGCACCCCCAACCTTCCTAGAGTGTTGGAAAGTTATTCAACCATCTTTTTCCTAGGCAATAAACATGAAAAATTAATTTAAATTACCTAAACACAGAAAGCAAGCTCTTTGTTATGCTGGCCCAGAAGCACACGGCACTTTAAAAAAGAAAAATGAGACAACTGTATATAAAAGAAGTCAACTTTAAATAAAAAAAGTCGACGTTAAATAAAAAAAGACAACTTAAAAAATAATGGTCAATTTTAAGCAGGTAAATTTTAAATTAAAAAAAAGTAATCTTAAAAATAATTGTCATTACTATTACTATTATTATTATTATTATTATTATTATTATTATTATGGCAGAAAAATTACATGGAATATAATAATAAAATACA
>JAQQZR010000383.1:0-14946 GCA_030068235.1 Notoglanidium macrostoma | reverse complement strand
AGAAGAAGAAGAAGAAGAAGAAGAAGAAGAAGAAGAAGAAGAAGAAGAAGAAGAAGAAGAAGAAGAAGAAGAATGAAATAGCTGCAAGAGGCGATCTGTGGGGTTCAAGCACTCCTTGCATATAGCACCCCCAAGTGGCCAGTTCATGTCAAGAAACATTCAACAATAAAGAGACCATACATGAACATACATATCAAATTTATTGATGATATCTCAATGCTAGCTGCTGAAGTAATTTTGTTTCACTTTAGGAGAAGGATAGAGCACACCAAATGTAAGCTCAGTTGGAATTTTCATTTGTTTGAAATAGCTTTTTAGACCATCTTGCTTCCTTGAGTAGCTGGAGGGAGTACTACCTTTTAACCAAGTTTTATGTCTGTACAACTTTTGGTTTGGTATGCATAATTCATTTTGAGGCAAAAATAACCTTTGGTGCTTGGACGCCTAAATCATAATAATTTCCATGCCATAGAATAACTCGCCATTGATCATATACTCAGATTACAGAGATCATAATATTCCATATTGCAATGTTCTAAAAATATCTGCTGCTTTATTAACTTGCTTCACAATATAATTACTGTGAAGCAGTTGCTAACATATTTCCATGTAGAAAAAACAATCAGTGTTAATGTTTTTACAATGAAAAACGATTGCTGGAATATAATATGAAAGAAGGTCTTTAGTCTAGAATGGATTTAACATTTTTCAAGTTCTCATGATAACTCTGAACAATTAAACCTAGAGTAAGTTTAGTAAAACTTTGTATGACTTAAGAAAGGGGAAAAAACATAACATTTAATGCTGTGGGACAAGTTCCTATAATTACTTATATCATAGCAATTATAAAAAAAAAAACATCTTATGTTCCTGGGAAACTGGAAAGTGCAAAGTCCACTGTCCTGTAGTGAAAATCTTACTGAGTGCTGAAACCCAAGACTCCTTGTATAATTGTTAATTAAACAACTCCTTACAGAAAGCTTCACCATAGCTTATTAGATTATTCACACCATGAGATTACATGGAGCATATGCCATATAAGTCCCTGTAAATGATTTTCTTCTATAGAAAGTTATTAGAATGAGTGCATTAATATAAACCTGTAATATGAATTGCAGTCTTCTGATCTTCTGACTGTGACGACCCTAGAGTTTTGTCCAAGGAGGGTAGGGCAGGTAACATTTAGGCATTATGCACACAGAGTGAGAAATAGGATTAAACCAATGAAAGGATTCTCTACACACGGTAAACACATCTAGACAGCTTTTATTCCTCACTTGAGCCAAAACTGAAGCTTAAGCAGACTGTGGCCACCTCACACAGAATCTGAACACCCACATATCTCTCAGGAAGTGATAGCATATACCGTTAGAGTCTGTAACTAAGATGCATATATAATACATTATAATACACTTGCATGATCGCTACGCAACCCATAGTTTTGACAATACACCCACAAATGGGCGCAAACACAGTCAGCATTGTCTCTCGCTGAAACACTCTCATCAGCTTTTCCAGACGCCAAATGCTCCACAGAGGCACCTTTTAACGCAGTAGCTCCGCCTTCACTGTGTGCTGATATGCCACATCAAAAGTGAAGCCTTCTCACACGTGCTACTCCGCTACACACAGAACACAACACAAACACGAATACGGGCACTTGCACGTAACATGCCCACCCAAAAAAAACCTTGGAGATTTATGCTCTTGAGGGAAAAGCAGCTATAACATTATCAATGCCTTTTTTGTGCTTAATCTCCAAGTTAGTCTTGGACATTTTAAAGACCATCTCATTAGTCACTGGTTTTGGTTATACATTCTGTTTAAAAATATCAATGGGTTGTGGTCAGTAAACAACTGGTCATGGACTAGAACACACATCAAAATACTGTAAAGCCAATAACAAGGCTAAAGTTTCTCGTTCTATTGTAGAATACCTGATTTTATGTTTGTTAAAGTTACGAGAGAAGTAACGGATGGGGTGATCATTTCCATCTACTTCTTGCAATAACACAGCTCCAGCTCCCACTCCACCAGCATCCACCTCTAACTTAAAAGGTTTAGAAAAGTCAGGAGCTGCCAGGACAGGAGCAGCGCACAACAAGGCCTTCACATGCTCAAATGCCTTTTGGCAATCTTGAAACCACACAAATGCTACACACTGGGGTAATAAGGCAGTAAGTGGTTCAGCAACTGTAGAAGAATTCCTAAAAATACCTAAAAATCATAGCTCTCTTCTAGTTTTAGGTGCTGGCTATTGCATAATTGCACCAACTTTCTCCTGAACAGAATGAAATTGTCCTCTGCCAACCTCTTTACCCAAGTATGTCACTGTAGCCTGAGAAAACTCACACTTAGCCAAATTTACAGTTAAGTTACCCTCAGCCAACCAGCTAAACACGTTTTAGGGTTTCTATATAGTCACCCCCAATCCACTGAATATACCAAAACATCATCCAAACAGGCAGTAAAATTAGGTACATCAGCAAAAAGTATATTAACTAATCTTTGAAAGGTTGCTGGAGCATTTTTAAGACCAAAAGCCATGACTGTATACTGAAGAAATGAATCACAGAACACAAACACGAATATGGGCACTTGCACATAACACTGACTTATCAGATTCAAGAATGCAAAAGCACTGTGGCATAATTTGTATTAAATACAATAAAACATCTCTTGATAGTTCTGTGAATTTTGCAAGACATTGGTTAGACTGTTATTTATTTATTCATTGATTTATTTGTTTTACCTGAGTGGTATTACAGTTAAGACTTTTGTCATTCTGACTCACAGGTGGCAAAAATAAATCTTACATACAACACTGAGAAGATGAAGAAATGGTTAAAGAACAACAACGACAACAAAAAAAAAACATCAAATGTGCAAGGTTTTGGTGTAGCATATGGGGCTACTAGCTAGCTGATGCTATATACTTATATACTATGCTGTATACAGTAAATGTATCTATAAATGTTGTTATTACTTTATACTATTTGACTGATTGATGTATTTAAAATGCCTCTTGATTGTTGGGTTTAGCGTAGTTAAGGGTAGTTTGAGTATAAGATATTAGCTAGATTTTATGGTAGGACATTGCTAGTTACATTTCTCTTACATAGAATAGATGTATTTAGAAGCTTTTCTGAAAAACTTAAAATTGTAAAAAGTGAATAGTTTAAACATAATGGAAAACGAAACAGTCAAATTAGCCTGAACTGCTTATTCATCTGTACCCCTTTACAGTTTTCATCGCAGTAGTACCCAGAAAATGTTTTACACAACTGGGTAAAACAAGATACTGTCAAGCAATATTTCAATCATTTTAAGCATTTCTTTATATATTTTATTTTTAATCATCAGCTTCTGTAATGCCATGACCCCTAATGCAATTGTTGCACACGCTGAAGGACGAGTCGGGTTTCAGGTGGCAACTTGGTTTATTTACATAACCGTTCTGCAAAACAGCACAAAACAATGCGAAATGAGCGTGAGTTGCCGCTTTGGCTGCCATTGCGCATGCTCTCTCGTTACGCTGGCTTCACTTCCTCTATGCTGGAATTCACGCGCCAGTCGCTCATGTAACAGAGTCACTACTGCCATCTATAGGCGAAAATGAGTCTATCGCTATAGATCACTTAACTAAAGCAGGTGAGTTTCTCTCTGCTTTAACCTGAGCCAGAAATACACAAGAATGACCCAAAAAAAAAAAGAATTGTGACAATGGGGCACAGATAAAACACGAATACACTGGACATAATGCAACAGAATAAATGTCCAGGGCGCCACACAATACTCAGAATTTGTCACCTACCAGAAATACCCTATCAGAAATATTGAGAACCGACTATTCATTACAGACTTGATGAACTTGTGTATATTAGGAATCTATCTGTCTATATTAGGAATCTATCTATCTATCTATCTATCTATCTATCTATCTATCTATCTATCTATCTATCTATCTATCTATTTTTTTGTTAAATACAATTAATAATGGAATTTTTAAAAATTTATATGTGTATATTTTACAACATTTTACACCTTAATTTGTTTAGCTCTTCCTTGATCAGAGCCTTTCATTCCTTTAAACAACCATTTCACATTGTTAGTATCTGAATCTTACTTAACATGCAAGATATTCAATGAACTGTAACTAAGACACAATAAAGAAATTCTCATTAAACATATTTAGTCACTCTGAGTTATTACTGTTTAAACCATATAAGAGTGTTTATTTGATATTATTTAATATTGTCCCTATATATGTTATGGTAATGAGATTATTTTAATAAATGGTTTGTTTCTTTGTCTGTAATTCTGTAATTTCTGTTTACTGCGGACCACTGGTAGCACTACACATTCAAAAATCAGTAAAAGATGTTAACTGCATCCGATGAGTTGATGTGAGTTATTCCCACTCAACATAGTTTATGGTGTAGCATATGGGGCTATTAGCTAGCTGATGCTATATACTTATATACTATGCTGTATACAGTAAATGTATCTATAAATGTTGTTATTACTTTATACTATTTGACTGATTGATGTATTTAAAATGCCTCTTGATTGTTGGGTTTAGCGTAGTTAAGGGTAGTTTGAGTATAAGATATTAGCTAGATTTTATGGTAGGACATTGCTAGTTACATTTCTCTTACATAGAATAGATATATTTAGAAGCTTTTCTGAAAAAGTGAAAATTGTAAAAAGAGAAAAGTGTAAACATAAACACAACTGGGTAAAACAAGTTACTGTCAAGCAATATTTCAATCATTTTAAGCATTTCTTTCTTTATTTTATTTTTAATCATCAGCTTCTATAATGCCATGACCCCTAATGCAATACTTAGAATATGTCACCTACAAGAAATACCCTATCTATCTATCTATCTATCTATCTATCTATCTATCTATCTATCTATCTATCTATCTATCTATCTATCTATCTATGTTTTATTAAATACAATTAATAATGGGATTAAAAAAAAATAATATGTGTACATTTTACATCATTTTACACCTTAATATATTTGGCTCTTCCTTTGGCCTTTCATTCCTTTAAACAACAATTTCACATTGTTAGTATCTGAATCTTACTTAACATGCAAGATATTCAATAACCTGTAACTAAGACACAATAAAGAAATTCTTATTAAACAGATTTAGTTACTCTGAGTTATTAATGTACCACTTATAGCACTACACATTCCATAATCAGTATAAGATGTTAACTGCATCCGATGCCTTGATGTGAGTTATTCACTCAACATAGGTGTATAGGTCTCCAGTATACTCTCTAACTCTGAGGTCTTCAACCTTGTCCAAAAATGGCCAGTGTGGTTGCAGCCTTTCATTCCAGCCCAATTGGAGCTGCACTTGATAGTTGATTGGATTGATTTACTGCGTCTTTGTGGATGAGGTTGAAGACCCCTGCTCTAACTGGAATGATATCTGAAGGGTTACTCAGCCAGCCAAATTAATATCCAAGAGGTAACCTTTTCTTCCAAGAACAGTAGTCATTTTGAATGAGAAAATAAATAACTTATTGAAACATTGCATGCAACAGGCTTTGAGGTATAGGCTCTCAAATTGTCCGCAATAGGCTAGGCTGTCATTATTAGTCTAACTTTTTTCACTCTCTCTCTCAAACACACAAACACATACATACACAATCTTGTCTTTTGAATAGATCACTGTTACAAATACCCTTTTCCCTCTTAGCAAATATTTTGATTTGCTTTTATGTTATATGCACCTGAGCCTATCAGACTTGTTTATGCCACCATGTTCAAGGTGCTCAACCTAAACAAGCAGTGTGTATTGTATGGGACATAACTTTTCTTACACTGACTTTTCCAGAGGCAAGTGATTCTCCTATGGGTGAATTAAGGATATCATTAAATTTAAAGAAGATAATAATCCTTTCCAGTCTTGAAAAAATTTAATTAATGTATAGCTCACACCAGTCACTGGGGAATAGTGTGGTGCAAAAAGCCAACTAGTGCTGACAGATGTTAGATTTTAAACATGTTTGAGTCCCTGAGGAAATTGGTAAATGCCCTCCACGCTTGGTCGGAGAGCTTTGTTCCCTTCTCTTTCTTATAAACTGCATGTTGTACTACCGCATCACAAATTACTTTGATTACTCCAAGATGGATGACACAAAGTTATACAGAAATAAAGAGCTTGTTGATAAATGCACAATAGTTTCAATTCCATACCACTAGCATTTCTGAGCAAATAGAAGTTGTTTCTTCATCTTCCTGGGTCCTGGATGGCCCTGAAATCTACAAAAAAGGGAACAGTTATTGGCTGTTCTATTTCTAGTTACCATCGTGACCATACAATACTATGATACTCACAGCAGCTTCTGCTGATTGTAGTTCACCAGAATGACTGATTCACTGCGCAATACTGAAATGTATTAGGGAAATTGGTTTGGATAAGAAATTGGCCAGAAAGCAATACAGACCATGGAGAGAGACCAATGAATATCCTACTTTGAACATAAGACTGTATGTCACTGGGGGGAACAACCTCTGAGGATGATATTCACTCATTGCCCTTAATAATGGGGTGTGCGTGGTTCAAATGTCATCTCCTCTGGTGGGGTACAGGCTGCTGTCTGTGGCTCCGTATGTAGGAAGAATAATCTTAATTTAGTCGTGTCTTGATTAGTGTCCTCTTTGTGACTGTCACTCCCCAATCAGAAATCTCCCTTCAAGAGCGCATACATGAGCATAAGTTCAGGTTGTAGGCTGGTTGTAGGTTGTAAGGTTGTAATCAGGTTGTAAGCTGTGAGCAGCAGTGATGTCATTCATGAATGAGTCTACTCTAAGAGCTGACTACTTTATGTAAGCGATGGGAGTCAGGGAGAAGCGGCTCCTTGGGGGCCTAGAGAACCGGCTCTTATTGCTGAGCTGAGCCAAATGATACAGATAATGGACCAGTCTATAGAGTATGCAGGTGTGTGTCCTCTGTTGAGTTTCTTTCCAGATTGCAATCTTAGTGCATTACTGCCATATGCAGTGTTGAGGTGTGAACATTCTTCTTCCTGCTGCTCCTGTTCTCAAACGATCATCCATCATCCACTCGTCAATTTGGATTAAGATTCCCTTCCTGACGCAACCCTCCCAATTTATCTGATTTTGGGACAAGCACTGTAACTACATTAACTTGCTGGGCCCATTCACAGTCACACCTATGAACAATTTAGAGTAGCATATTGAACTAATCCACATCCACTAACCCACGACCTTTTTGCTGTGAGGTGACAGTGCTAACCACTGCACCACTGTGCAGCCCAGGCAAATAAGGGCTGCCTTCTCCGTTTTGAGAAGCCTTATGCAAAATTCATTCAAAATACTCTTTTTCCTAAAAATTCTTGATGAAGATTAAAACCAGAGAAATTGGATTCAAGGTACTTTAAGCAGTGTTACAACCTTAGAAACAACCAGTGAAATGAACATTTAATTACATATTCTTCAACAGTTCAATATATTCAAAAAGTAATAATAATAATAATAATAATAATAATAATAATTATCATCATCATCACCACCACCATCATCATGATGGGGGTGTACTGGGTGTACATGATCATCATAGGGGTGCACTCACTTTTGTTGCCAGCGGTTTAGACATTAATGGCTGTGTGTTTAGTTATTTTGAAGGGATAGCAAATTTACACTGTTTTACAAGCTGTACACTGACTACTTTACATTGTATCAAAGTGTCATATCTTTAGTGTTGTTCCATGAAAAGATATAATACAATACTTACAAAAATGTGAGGGGTGTATTTACTTTTGTGAGAAACTGTATATCTACCATTCCAAACTTCAGCTTGATCAGACCTGTGGTATCTGAAAAACAGCTGACCTTAGCTCAGCCCCCTTTGCATGACCAAACTTAGCACATGACCTCAGAATCTTGTCCTGAACATGCCTTTCAAGCTATGTGTGAATCCATGTATGCACTCATGAGTTACAGCTTTTTAAGTAAATAAATAATCACTTGATTAGAATTTATTAACGTGTGGCAGCCATGCTATTTATAAATATATTTGATAATTATGGAGTCAATCACCCTCTGCTGAGTAGTTTAACCTCAAATTTGTAATGATGGTCCAAAAATGCTAGGACTAGTTAGCATAAGTATGTTTTGCATATTGTAGAAATTATCAAAAATTATAAGTGGGTGGAGCTAAATTGTTATTAAGGCTTTTTGGCTTGAGAAAAAGCAAGGAATCAGAGGAAAATAAAATTTTACTTATAGGACTCATGGTTCATGAGAAATGGAATGTTCTAAAAATATTGCTGCTATATTAACTTGCTTCACAATATACACTGCCTGTCCAAAAAAAGGTCACCACCTAGATTTAACAAAGCAAATAGGTAAGAGCCTCCCATTGGATAATTATTGCATGGATTTCAGCTGGCAATATATTATTTAACCCTAACTGATGCAGTGAGTAGCTTCTCATTTCTTAAACAACCATGTCGGAAGACACATCCAGTGGTCGTGGAAAAGATGTTAGTCTGTTTCAGAAGGGTCAAATTATTGGCATGCATCAATCAAAGAAAACATCTAAGAAGATGGAGGAGGAGGACTACTAAAATTGATTGTCCAACACATTATTAAAAACTGGAAGGATAGTGGCGAACCATCATCTTCGTGGAAGAAATGTGGTCGGAAAAAAAATCTTAAATGATCGTGATCGGCGATCACTGAACCGTTTGGTGAAATCAGATCGTAAAAAATCAACAGCTGAACTCACGGCTATGTTCAACAGTGACAGTAAGAGCATTTCCACACGCACAATGCAAAGGGAACTCAAGGGATTGGGACTAAACAGCTGTGTAGCCTTAAGAAAACCACTGATCAGTGAGGCTAATCAGAAAAAAAGGCTTCAATTTGCTAGGGAGCATAAAGATTGGACTCTGGAGCAATGGAAGAAGGTCATGTGGTCTGATGAGTCCAGATTTATCCTGTTCCAGAGTGATGGGTGCATCAGGGTAAGAAAGGAGGTGCATGAAGTGATGCAGAGTCGTCACTCAGGTTCCACCATATCGAGACTGTGTCTGTTCCTTGAGTTAAACAAAGATGTAGAAATGCTCAGAAAGTTTGTTCTAATAACCTTATTAAAATACATCTTGATTATACTGAGTGTACAGCCAACACCTTTGATCTAAAGCTAGGACTGTTAAATGTTAGATCTCTTACATCTAAAGCACTTATTGTTAATGAAATTATTACCGATCAGCAGTTTAATGTACTGTGTTTAACAGAAACATAGATCAAACCAAATGAGTACGTAGCATTAAACAATGCTAGTCCCCCCGGCTACAGGTATATACATCAGCCTCGTCTAACTGGCAGAGGAGGTGTTGCAGTTGTTTATAATGATAAACTAGGCATCACACAAAAAGCTGGACATAAATTTAATGCGTTTGAGATTCTCTATACTAACATAACATATGTAGACACTAAAAATAAGTCTGTCCAGTCGTTTCCCCTAATTATTATTTACAGACCCCCAGGACCATGTTATGAATTCCTGTGTGAATTTGCAGATTCCATCTCAAACCTGGTTGTCTCTTTAGACAAAGCATTGATTGTTGGAGACCTTAATACTAATTTTGATGACCCAGAAGATCCTCTGAGGACAGCGTTCGTGTGCATTCTAGACTCAGTAGGAGTTGATCAGACCGTAATAGGATCCACTCATGACTCAATACTGACTTTTGGATTAAGTATAGAAAATATTGACACAGTTCCACAGTCTGAAACTATCTCAGATCATTATCTCTTCTCTTTTAAAATTTCTCTTAGTTATAATATATGCACTTTGCCATGCTATTGTGTCAAACGAACAGTCAAGTCACCTAAGGCACAGAATTTTATCAATGATCTCCCTGAACTATTAACCTTGATTGCATCATCATCAGACTCCACAGAACTTGATCAGGCAACTAAATGCTTAGAGTCAACATTTCGCTATACACTGGATAATGTAGCCCCACTTAGAAGGAAAATAATTAGAGAGAAAAAAATTAGCACCCTGGTATAATGATGACACGAGCTCCTTAAAACAGACCACTCGCAAATTAGAACATTAGTGGCATCAAACTAAATTGGTAGTGATTCTGTCCTCCAGCGTGCGTGCCTACTGTGCACGAGTTGACAGATAGCTAAACAGTGGGTAATTGTAGGTGGAATGATGAACCAGACACAGGGAATAAAGTTCAGTCTCCTTTACTCGAAAATGTCTTGTACATAGCTTCCTAATTACCAAATCTGTGAAACTAATCACAAAATAAAGTTTCATTTAGTCTAATTACCTCCATTGTCAGTACAAATAATGTAATTCTCATGCAGAGACACTGCAAATCATGTAAATAAAGTCTGAATATAAAAGTACAAATTTCTGAATGAGACTGGTAATTAAATCACTGCATAGCTACAACATATACTACTAAACAATAAATGTATATCATCAGCTAGCTAATAATCCCATACACTACACCCAAACTTCACGCATTTAATGTTTTGTTGTTGTTGTTGTTGTTGTTGTTGTTGTTCTTTAACCACTTCTTCTTCTCATTATTGTATTTAAGATGTATTTCTGCCACCTGTGAAATAAATAAATCAATGAATAAATAAATTACAGTAGTCTAGTAGTTCAGTGATCTAGTGTTCCAGTAGATCAATCTCTCGCAAAATTCACAGAACTATCAAGAAAGATTTTAGTTTCTTTAATTCAATTTATATCACAGTGCTGTTGCATTCTCGAATCTGAAAGGTCAGAATGTAAGAAGGCTCCAATTCATATATCAGGTTTATATCAATTCTCCAAAATGTGATATATGCCTGGATCGACCAGGGTGCCTTTCGGTGTGGAGTTTGCATGTTCTCCCACTGCATGCATGGGTTTCCTCCGGGGACTTCGGTTTCCTCCCACAGTCCAAAAACATGTGGATTAGGTTAATTGTCTACTCTAAATTGCCCATAGGTGTGAATGTGAGTGTGAATGGTCCCAGGCACTAGGGGGCACTGTTATTGACGGTCCCAAGCCCGGATGAATTGGGAGGGTTGCGTCAAGACGGGCATCCGACAGAAAAACTCTGCCAAATCGCTAAGTGGATAATGGATGATCTGCTGTGTCGACCCTGAACAGGGAACAGGTGAAAGAAAGAAGATGATGTTGTGGTCTTTTTAGTGTTGTATGAATCTTGACATTAACTGGCTACTTGGGGTGCTATATGCAAGAAGTGCTTGGACTCTGAAGATTGCCTCTTGTGGCTTTATTATTATTATTATTATCCATCCACTCATCCATTATCTATACCGCTTTATCCATCTGGGTCGCGGGGAAGCTGGAGCCAATCCCAGCATCTTCGGGCGAGAGGCGGGGTACACAGACAAACAACCACACACGCTCGCATTCACACCTATGGGCAATTTTAGAGTAGCCAGTTGACCTAATCTGCATGTCTTTGGACTGTTGGAGGAAACTGGAGCACCCGGAGGAAACCCACACACGCACGGGGAGAACATGCAAACTCCGCACAGAAAGGCACCCTGGGTGATCAGGGGATCAAACCCAGGACCTTCTTGCTGTGAAGCGACAGTGCTAACCAGTGTACCACCGTGCCGTCCTATTATTATTATTATTATTATTATTATTATTATTATTATTATTATTATTGTTGTTGTTGTTGTTGTTAGCAGTAGTAGTAGTTGGAGGTGGAGTAGTAGTAGAGAAATAGCAGTAGTGTTGTAATATTTCTTACCAATTTTAAGTTTCAGTTTCCAGTTCTGGTTCCTTTGTCCAACGGAGCTGATATATTGGAGACCGGACATTGACAGATTTTATCTATGGAGAAAAATTATTATTATGTGCTATGCAATACTTCATTTACAGTATATAATAAAATGCACTTGGTTGGGTCTCTGCTGCATTGAGAAATATTCCAGCTCACAATGAGCCCATTTCTGGTAATATAGGAGGGTCAACAAGCTGTGTGGTGCAACAGAGGGACTACAACCAGTAATGGCCAATGACCAAGGTACGTGTACCTAATAAATTGACAAATGATTGTATATTCTTACAAACACACACCTTTTGAAGAACTTTGTCCCTCATGGTAGGGTTAGTGAGATCCTCACTGCTGTTAAATTTTAATCTCAAAATTTCCCTCTTAATAACAGGCACTGTAAAAAACAAAAGTCAACAATGTTTATATTAATCAACCGTTATGAAAGCTATGTTAACTTTAAATTTATATGAATTTTTAAATTGAACATAACAATGTAACCTGGAACCCCATAGACTTCCACTTCACAGAGCGTGAGATAACAGCTAGCACAGGGAACGATGACATTCACATAACGACCCTTCATATTGCAGGTGTAGTTTGCAGAAGCACCAGCAGGGATGCTAGGGATAACGACACATCTGGAGAGAGACCAAGATAGATAGTGAGATAGAGAGTGAGAGAGAGTGAGAAAGAGAGAGAGAGAGAGAGAGAGAGAGAGAGAGAGAGAGAGAGAGAGAGAGCTGATGGGTAAAGAATTAAGTTAATGTTAAATATGAAGTTAAATCAAAAGTTAATAATTTATAAAGCTGATATGAACCTGAAAATTTATTATTTTCATACCAGAGTGTGCAAGAAAATGTATTTTCTTAAAGGATAACATACTTTTTCTCATTTTATAGTCATGTTTAATGTTGTGGAAACAATTTAGTTCCTGTTATCCCTTATATTACTGCAGCTAGAGAGTCCCTCTCACTGGCCTCTGTTCTTGCTCTCCCTTGAAGTTAATAAGACAAATAAAGTATAAAGTTTTGCAATTCATCCATTGACAACTTACATGTCAGAATTACACGCTTTCTATCATTTAAAATGTCCTTACCAGTCAGATAAAGAACTGCAGTAATATATTTTTATGCACATGCTCTGTAATAACTTTGGATTTAAATGTTGCTAAGTCATAGGTCAGAATAATAAAGTGTACAATAGTTTAAAATCAGCAATATTAAACTTATGACTTTATTTAAAGCACCAATTGATGCCATTTAAAATATCCATCCATTATCTATATCGCTTTATCCATCTGGGTCACGGGGAAGCTGGAGCCAATCTCAGCAGACTTCCGGCGAGAGGCAGGGTACACCCTGGGCAGGTCGCCAGTCCACCACAGTGCCAACACGGATAAACAGCCAGACACGCTCGCATTCACACCTATGGGCAATTAAGTGTAGCCAGTTGACCTAATCTGCATGTCTTTGGACTGTTGGAGGAAATCGGCACAGTCGGAGGAAACCCACACATGCAAGGGGAGAACATGCAAACTCCCATTTAAAATATCTTGTAATGTATTTTTAAACAACTTTTTAAAAAGTCTTAAAGTGCTTTATAATTATGTATAAAGATAATTATAAGTCACAACTCCAAATTCCATTAAGAATGTTATTATGCATTATTAACGTTGTAAATGAATACAAATAAATGTTACTAAATAACAAAAACTAATAAGCACCAAGATTTATGAGATGTCAAGTAAATTCTTACTCTTTTATTCTGATGTTTGATATAAATGATATAAATTTCACCTGGGGTTATTGTTGCTGTTGTTGACTAAGAAGTAGCCAATGCGAATCTCAGCACCATTTATCCTTTCTGGACAGGCATCACCTCTGTTAGTGATGATTACATTGCTAATATCATACACTGCCAACAGATCCACTCTCCACCATGGGTTATTGTCAGCACTTGTGTGTGTACATGAATAGGAATACAAGTTAGACGCTCTGTTACCATCAATAGCCAAGTAAGCATTCAAATTGGCGGCTACAGAAGACTGTGTTGCTTTTCCTCTTAAGGCCACATTGACTGGAAGGGGAGAAGAGAGCATAATTGTATATACAGTATAATAGTAATAGTCCTTGAGCTTAAGTAGAGACCATGAAATAGTGCAGAAATGTGAATATTAAATATTCATGATATTCTTCAATTGTTTTAAATATTTTTAAATTCTGTTTAAAACGTTTGTTTATTTCCAATTTTATATGAGAAAAAATCCACATTTTCACTGTGGTCTCAGACTTTTGGACTTTATACAAACTTATAAGCTTAAACTTACAAAAGTATACAATCCCGTTTTGTGTCATGTACTGTATTTACATATACGTTTACAAAAAATATGAAGAAATGAGGGGAGAGGGCCTGCTCAAGACTTTTGCACAGTAATATATATATACAGTATTACATATTCTGTATTCTACTATATTCTTACCTTGCTGATGGGTCAGTATCCACTGCAATGAGAAAATGCATATCCCTGTGCAAAAATATATAATCTAAAATTATACATTTGATATGAGTCTGTTAAGGGAGAGAATAAGAAGAAGAACATGTGATAGATGTTTTTAAAAATAAATCTCTAAAAAAATAATTTCAATTTAAATTGCTATGACAATTCTAAGTGATTTTTAATTAATATGTGTTGTACATTAAGTGAGTTGCAACTAGATTAAAAAATACCTAAAAAAACACCCAGGGGCTTCTGTGAATTATCCATTTTCTGTTCAATTAGAAAGACAACATCTTTAAATGATTTACAACAGCACTCAAAGAAGAAAAATGGAAGCAATGTAGCATTCACCACTTAAGACTCAGATTTTTACCGTGTACATCAAATTATATGAAGTGCATCATATAACAAATATATAATGTATTAAGCTAAATAAAGTCACAGTTTAGAGAGATTTCTTACCTTCCTTGACACAGATCAATGATCATAATCTCTTTGAGTGTTTTAAACTGTGAGCTCTCCACTCCTTGTGTCACTAAAGGATTATGTAGATTATTTAAAAGGCAAATGCACTTCGTGTTTTAGAAATGCAAACATGTTTGCCTCAGATGTCAGTCTATAACAAAGTA
>JAQQZR010000381.1:0-14948 GCA_030068235.1 Notoglanidium macrostoma | reverse complement strand
GGGCAATTTAGAGTAGCCAGTTGACCTAATCTGCATGTCTTTGGACTGTGGGAGGAAACCGGAGCACCCAGAGGAAAACCACGCATGCACGGGAAGAACATGCAAACTCTGCACAGAAAGGCACCCTGGGTGATCCGGGGATCGAACCCAGGACCTTCTTGCTGTGAGGCGACAGTACTATATAATTATTATCCTAATAACAAACTGTGGGTAACACAGGAAGTCTAAGCTGTCCTCAACACGAAGAAGAAGGCCTTCAGGAACAAAGACAAGGAAGAGATGAAAACATCACAGCAGGAGGTAAAACATTGCCTGAGGGAAGCAAAAGGTGCCTACAGGAGAAAGATTGAGCAAAAGCTGGGAGAGAACAACATGAAAGAGGTATGGGATGGTGTGAAAATCATCACAGGCCACAACATCAAGAACAGTACAGCGGGGGGTTGGGGGGGGACTGTGGAGAAGGCAAATGAACTCAACAAATATTTCACCGGTTTGACCAGCCTACAGCCCCCCCCCCCAACCCTCACCCACACCTTTAACACAGGCAACTCTCCCTATCCTTCTTCCTTCCTCAAAACACCCCCCTCCTAACATCATGACACCCCCCTCCCAGCCCCCTCTCAACATCATGGCATCCTCCTCCTCCTCCTTCTTCTTCCAATCCCTTCTCAGTGTCACAGCAGACCAGGTCTGGGGACAACTGAGGAAGCTTCGTTCCAGAAAGGCAGCAGGCCCATACAAGGTGTATCCTCGGCTAATGAAAACTTGCGCTGCTGAACTCGGGGAGCCGCTACAATGAGTATTCAACCTCAGTCTATGACTGGGGAGAGTGCCCGCCCTCTGGAAGACATCCTGCATTGTCCCGGTCCTAAAAAAGAACAGGCCCAGCGAGCTGAATGACTTCTGACCAGTGGCAATCACATCACATATGATGAAGACTCTGGAGAGGCTCTTCCTCAACCTCCTCTGGCCCCAGGTACAACATGCCCAGGACCCCTTACAGTTCGCCTACCAGGCAGATGTCGGTGTGGAGGATGCTATCCTGTACCTTCTACACCGAGCCCACTTGCACCTGGACAAGGGAAAAGGCACGGTCAGGATCCTGTTCCTGGACTTTTCTAGTGCCTTTAATACAATCCGGCCCTGTCTGCTCCAGGAATAACTGACCAGGATGAGAGTAGTCCCCTGGCTGGTTGTCTGAATCTCCGACTACCTCACCAACAGACCACAGTACTGAAAGACATCACATCTGACACTGTAATCAGCAGCACAGGAGTACCACAGGGAACTGTGCTGTCCCCTCTCCTCTTCACCCTGTACACCTCGGACTTCTGATACAACTCTGAAACATGTCACATTCAGAAGTTTGCAGAGGACACAGCCATCATGGGATGTATCAGGGATGACCATGAAGAGGAGTACAGGAGTCTGGTGAGGAACTTTGTTGACTGGAGTCACACAACCCACCTTCTGCTCAACACCTCAAAGACCAAGGAACTGGTCGTGGACTTTGGGAGGTCCAGACCAAGCCTGCGACCAGTTCAGATTGACGGAGAGGAGGTGGAGGTGGTCAATGCATACAAGTACCTTGGGCTGTGGGTGGACAACAAACTAGACTGGATATACAACACACAGCACCTATATAAAAAGGGCCAAAGCAGACTGTATTTCCTCAGGAGGCTGTGGTCTTTTAACATCTGCAGGAAGCTCCTGTGGATGTTCTACCAGTCTGCGGTTGCCAGCGTCCTTTACTATGCTGTGGTGTGCTGGGGAGCAGCACAGCGAAGAAGGACTCATCCAGGCTGGACAAATTGATCAGGAGGGTCGGCTCTGTGGTCTGCATGAAACTGGACACTCTAGTGACAGTGGCAGAGAAGAGGACACTTAATAAAATGATGGCCATTATTGACCATCTGCACACTGTCATAAACAACCAGAGGAGTCTGCTCAGAGACAGGTTGCTTCTCCCCAAGTCTAGGACCAACAGACTTAAAACCTCCTTTGTCCCACACGCCATCAAACTGTTCAACTCCTCGCTGGGGGGAGGGGTAACAGGAGGACATAGGAGGACGGGGAGGAACAGGAACAATGAGTCTGACCAAACATAAACAATGAGTCTGACAACAAAACATAACTGTGAAATAGACTACATGACTATGCAATAATTCAGTTATCTACTCAACTTTTTTACTGATTTATTACATTAATACTAGTGTATATTACTATTATTACATATGTACAAGTATATATTACTATTACGATTATTATATATGTATACTTATATCTACCTTATATATTTGTGTATGTATATATTCATATATACTTGTAGCGCTCGGAGCAGGGAACCGCAATAGCAGCGAGGCAAACGCAAAGACGAGGGGGAGTCACAGGAATGAAGCCCACCGCGGTCGAGGGGAGCCACCAATGAGCGTGCAGCAGGAGAACGTAAAACTCGGAACAAAACAGGGCCGTGCACTGGTACGGGGAGAAATAAAACCGCCGTTCGGCTAGAACGGGAACACGAGCCGCGAGACTCCCGGGGAAACACAAGGAGAATCACGGGGGAAAATAAAGCGTGAGAAATAGCGGAACAAAACGAAAGCACACTTAGGGAAAATGCAGAAATAATACCGTCGTACGAAAAGAACGAGAACGCTACCTGAGTGTAACTTGATCCGACGATCGGGAAGTCCACCTGGGAAACGAGGTCCGTAGCACGAATCCTAGAAGAAACCATGAACGAACACCCGGCGTCTCGAAACTTCCGTGTTTATACTGTCGGACCGGAAGTGGGGTGCCGTCCCGGAGCGGAAGTGGGTGCATCCGCAGCAGAGGGTCGGGTGGCACACGGAGCGTTGGTAAGACCTGTCCTAGCCTGTGTGGCGCGAGGCGCGACAATACTGTATATCTCTATATAGATTATATCTATTTTATATATACTATATATTAAGGTACTCAAATTATCCAGGTGTAAAGTCTGAAGTATTTACCTTTATTTATATATACTTTGAATATTGTATTCCTATATTATATGTATCATATATATTGTATATCTGTATATATATTATATCTATCTTTATATATATTATAGTTTTTTAGGTACTTATATTATCTATATCTGGTGTAAGTATTAAGTAATTATATTTATATATTTTTTGCAATAATTTTGTGCAATAATTCTGGAGCAATCATTTTTTATCATTACTATCATCACATAAACTATAAACGACACTATGCTACACATGTAGAACTTTATCATACTCTGTTTATAACCTTTCCACAACTATATCCTACCACTGTGTCTGTGACTGCTATATGCTATATATATATATATATATATATGTTATAATTACTTTTACATATATGCCATATTGTATAGTTTTTTTTTATTTTCCCTTGTTATATTCTATTCTAGATGTTTGATATGTAATTCTTGTTAAAACTCTCTGTCGGTGTGCTGCTACTGGAAACTGAATTTCCCAGAGGAACCTTGACGAGGGATCAATAAAGTTCTAGCTAATCTATCTAATCTAATTACAGCAGTATTATTTTGTGGTAGTGAGAAGGCAGTTGCCTGATATGCATTTTATGTTGGTAAATATGCACTGACTTGTTGCTCAAATACAAATGTGCTTTTGTTAAACTGAACAGTCTAGAGTGTAGTTGATTTCATCTTTTTGCCACGGTAATAGTCTTAATTTTTTATTCTTAGAGGTCTTAAAAATGTCATTAAATTTGTATATCAAAAATGTGCATATACCCTGAATGATAACATCTAGCTTTCACTCACTCAGTCACTCACTCTTCTCTTCTCTTTCTTTCTTTTAATGTGAATATCTAACTAACCCATTTATTTCATTTTTTCTCCCTCATTTAATTGTTGTTTAATCATCTAAGATCTATCTATCTACAGACAGGGAAATTGGTGCCAACCAAGAATAATCCGTGTTTAATAGGTCCTGTACAAGTCACAGTTCAAAAAGCCAGTGAAAACGAGAGCAAAAAGAAACAAACAAAACTTCATAGAATGAATTCAGCGTCCAGTGCAGCAGGAAAATCTCTCTGTTAGGTATTCGGGGAAAACAGCGAACACACAGGGGAATTATCGTAGCACGTATTATCCTGTCGTCTCGTCACGGAGAATCTGCCGCACAAAAACAAAAGAAACATCACTCAGCATTAAAGTTTAGGTTGAACACACTCACCTGCTCCGCATGCCTCCGCTTCCTTTTAAAGACCCGTCACCGAGGGTTGGAGAGAAAGTAATTATTTCTCTCCAGACGTGCCAGGTTTCACAGCCCCACCTCCAATGGTTTGACGTCTCTACGGGGATTCCATCCTTCCCACATGACGTCTCTGGGGATTCTAGACGGGGAGGAGTGCTTGTCTATGTGGAAGTGTGGGGCGACATAGCCACAAATGCCACAGCCTCCCTCCCTTAGCTCCGAGCCGTTGTCATGCCAACGGGAGAGAGCATCGCTGTTGCTGTGCTTCGCCCCGGGCCGATGCAGAACCTTGAAAGAGAAGCCCTGCAATGAAAGAAACCTGCGGTTTTTTTTTACTATTAGAGTCTTTGTGTTTAAATAACCATTGTAAGGGGGCATGGTCCATTATGAGATTGAAGGGGTGTCCAGTGAGGTTGTACTTGAACTCCTCAACTTCCCACTTTATAGCCAGGGCTTCCCTTTCGATGGTGGCATAGCGCTGCTCGGCGGGGTTTAGTTTCTGGCTGATGTAGAGGACCGGATGCTCCTTGCCATGAAAGTCTTGGGCTAGGACGGCCCCCAGACCTGTTTCGGAGGTGTCTGTCTGCACCAGGAAGGGGTGGTCGAAGTCCGGATTCCTCAGTACCAGGGAGCTGGTCAGTGAAGCTTTGAGATCTAGGAAAGCCTTTTCTGCCATCGGACCGCCTCTGGTTCCCCCTTCCTGGTGAGATCTGAGAGGGGAGAAGCTGAAGAGGCGCAGTCAGGCACAAAGCGAAGATAATACCCCGCCAGCCCCAAGAAGTAACTGTTTCTTCGTCTGGGGCCTCGGGTAGCTCTTCACTGCTTCCACTTTCTTTTCTTGTGGTTTCAACAGGCCCCGACCGATGCTGTACCCCAGGTAGTGTGCCTCTGTGATGTGTCACTTTTGTTGGGTTTTTGCTGTGAGCCCAGCCCGCCGCAGCTCTCCAAGGACCCAGCGGAGATGGAATAGGTGATCTTCCAAAGTGGACGAGTGGATGACGACATCATCCAGATAGGCCACCGCGAAGGTCCGGTGAGGTCTTAAGATGAGGTCCATCAGCTGCTGGAACGTAGCTGGAGCTCCGTGCAGCCCGAAGGGGAGAACCCGATACTGCCAGTGGCCGCTGGCTCTGCAAAAGGCGGTTTTTGCCCTTGATGTGAGAGAAAGGGGAACCTGCCAGTAGACCTTCATAAGTCCGAGTGTGGAGATGAAGTGGTCTCTCCCCAGACTTTTCACCAGCTTGTCCACTTGTGGCATGGGGTAGCCGTTGAACTCCGAGACCTCATTGAGCATGCGGAGGTCATTGCATAAACGGAGGCTCCCGTAGGGCTTGGGAACCAAAACGATGGGGCTGGACCAGGGGCTGGTGGACTCCTCGATTATGCCATTTCAACACACGAGCATGTGTTGGACATCGTGCTTGATAGCTTGGTGTGGGCGAAGGGCATGCCTTGATCCATCAGAATGTCTTTCGGGATCCCCACCCAGCTGAAGAGAAGGACGAGCTCTCTCGCAATGTTGGGGGATGTAGCCTTCCGTAAGGGCACTGCCTCAGGGTAGCGCATTGCATAGTCCACAATCACGATAATATATTCATGACCCTGGACAGACTTTGGCAGCGGCCCTACCAGATCCATGCCCACCCGTTCAAAGGGGACTTCGATGATCGGAAGGGGAATGAGGGGAGCCAGTGCTGGCTTGTACAGGGATGTACGCTGACACTCGGCGCAGGCTTGGCAGAACCTCTGGGCCTCTACCACCATTCCCGGTTAGTGGAAGCAGTCCCGGATCCTCTCAAGACTGTTATGCGCTCCCAGATGGCCTCCCAGCGGGTGAACATGGGCCAGGTGCAGGATGGAGCTGGTCTTGGAGAACGGAACCACCAGGAGATCCATCGGCTCCTCACGCTGCTGGCAGTGATAGTACAGCAGGCCCTTAAGAACATGAAAATAGGGGAGCCGACGTCCAGGGTGCACCTCCTTGCTATCGATTTTCAGCCTTCTGCTCCTTCCCAAAACTGCTTCCCTTTGCCACCTGCTGGATCATATACAAAAAGGGATTAGTTTCAGGGGCAGACTCACCTTCAGGGCTGGCCTCGGCAGCTACAGCCTCATCCTCAGCTTGGAGGGCGGTGGCTGGCACTGCTGGGGTGCGGCGACAGGCGGTCCTCCTTCTCCTGGGGCGGATGACCGTCTTCTCCCCCTCCTCCTCTCACAGGGCGCCCGGGAGGCCGGGCCAATCTCTACCTACAAGGAGAGGGACCGGGAGACCAGAAATTATTCCGGCTGTGACAGGCCACTCACCTCCCCGATGCCCCATGTGAACCTCCATGGCCGGCACCTCGCGTACATCCCCATGGACACATGTTACCAAGATGTTCTTTCCACGGGGACGAGGGGTAGTTGGCAGCGCTGAAGGCTGCACCAGGGTGATGCTGCTGCTGGTGTCCAGCAGGGCAGTCATGGGGCGTCCTTCCAGGCTGACGGAGGCAGATGGTGTGGAGGGCGCAGGGTCCTGATGCACTGCACAGGCGGTGTGCCACGCTCTGGAACCAGGCGCTCTCTCTGGCTCCGTGGGCATGGAGGTTCCCAATCCTGGTCGCGGCGGTACGCCCAGCAGTGGAAGGCTGCGGTGGCTCGACTCGCGGAGAGCCCACAGCGCTCTAGGATCTTCGCCTTCAGTCGCGCATAGTTGTCTGCATAGTTGCATAGTTGCACATAGTTGTCTTCCTTGTCTGTCAGCGAGTTATATGCGTGCTGGGCTTCCCCCATGAGTAGCAGAGTGAGAAGCTGCGGCCACTCAGCGCGGGGCCATCCCTCATGCTGCGCTGTCCTCTTGAACGTAGCGAGGTACGCTTACACGTTGTCATCATTCGTCATCCTGGGCAAGTGATGGAACGCATACTGAGCATGAGCGGGGAGGGCAGCGCCGGCTCCGGGAAGCACCCGCAGCGCAGCTATTTCCTGAGCCATCACTCGGAGCCCTTGCACAAGTTCCTGGTTAACGCAACCCTGCTCAAAGCTAAACTCCAGGAGATGCCGCACCACAGGGTCGACGTGAATGGTTGGCATGGGGCTCTCGTCTCCTGCCCGCATTCTCCACCACTGTAGCGAGCGAGCTGTCACAGAGACCATTCGGGAGACAGGGAAATTGGTGCCAACATAGCCACAAATGCCGCACTAACTAATTTACTGTCTATCTATCTATCTATCTATCTATCTAACCCCACATCCATTTCATTTTTATCTCTTTTTACCTCTATCACTCATTCTCTCTATTACTTTTTGCCTTTTGATATGTTGATTTGAAGGATAAATAATTTCACAGAATGCTTAAACCTTATACTAAATGTATAAAATATATTTTAAGAAAAACTTTTATTTGTAACATTTAATAATAACAGTTCCTATCATTTGATGATGTACAGTTATACCTCCCTCTAAAACCGGGTGATAATGGCTCTGCAGTGTCTCATGAGAGCCTGAGGAATATTAAAATGTGTATAGCAATGATCTTCCTTTAGCTAAATAAAAGCAAGTTATTCTGTTTGGCTCTTCTAGTTCCTTCAAACATTTTTGTAACAATTTAGACTCCGTCAGTAAACATACATAACCATGAAAAACTATATTGGCGTTAACTGTAATTCTGATTTAAATGTTGACAAACAAATGAAAGGTATTTGAGCTATTCCCATTTAAGGACATGGATATCATTATTCATACCTTCATTTAATCTTGTCTAAACTAATATTTTTTTCTATGAAGGGGTCAGTCATTCATTTTTCTCATGAATTGAATTTAAGGTTTAATTGTTTATTTTTTCATTTGAAATAGCAAAAGAAAATTTCAGAATTCATCTGTCCCCACAATACCTCAAGGTCTCTTAGATCAGGTAATAAAACTCCCATGAACTTAGTTGATCAAAATTATGGAACAGCCTTCCCCCTCAGCCAGGTTTTCCCCAAATCTCTGCACATAACATTGTTCCCATCATTTTTCTTTGGCCTGTCCCTAGCTGTGAGATGTGTGGTATATTGTGATACAGTGTTGTGCATTTTCTAATGTCTTTTTTACTATTTTAATTAATATTTTATGTTTTGTAATTTTGTATTTTATCTGTCTTTTAATAAAATCAATTTTGACATTCTTCTTTTTTATCAATTTGTTTTATTAACTCAATTTAATTAGTTTTATGTACTTTCATCTTATTTGAGATTTTGTACAGCACTTTGGTCCACATTTGTTATTTTTTAAATGTGCTTTACAAATAAATGTAACTTAAATCATGAGGCAGAAAATAGAGGTGTGTGTGTGTGTGTGTGTGTGTGTTGTTGAGAGTTTGCAAGAGTTTGTCTCAGAGTGAAGAAGCAGAGTCGGTAACATCAGTCTGGTAGCATGTGCTGGTACTAATACTACGAGTTTTCTTGTAGTATGCTGTCAGATTTTTTTTGGGATTATGGGTGTATACTGACAGCATGGAAGAAAGTAGAGGAAAAGGATTTTAGTTAGGTAAATTTAAATCTAACAGACAGCAGTAGGAGAGGAATAAATCATGTGCAGGCAGTGAAGAAGAGTCTCAGTTTATAAAAGTGAGAAAAGTCAGCAATGAAGAACATAAAGTAATAATCAAACTGAACAAAGGTGATGGAGCAAGAGCATTAAATACAATTAAACTTGCAGAAACAGTAGGAAAAGACATAGGAAGTTTTCTTTATACAAAAATTGTTGCTATTGGAAAGTTATTATTTATTTGTAAATCAGAAGCCCAGCAAAAAGATTTGTCTCTGAAATCTGAATAAATGTGCTGTGGATGTTTATGTGCCAGGAGGAAACAACAGGGCTAAAGGTGTGATTTATGGAGTCCCCAATGATATTAAGACATCAGAAATTGTGCAGAAAATTAAAGGAGGACAGGTCATTGAAATTAAATGCTTCCAGGTGACAAGAAATGGGAAGAAAGTCGATATTGAAGTTCAATGTAGACACAATCCCTCAAACAGTTAGTTTGGGCTCCTGAGTTTTCAGATAAAACAGTATGTTAAGCCTCCACTTTGCTGCTACAATTGTCAGAAATTTGCTCACATTGCTGCAGTTTGGCAAGGGAGGAGAAAGTGTGGTACACTTGGCAAGGATCATATGTATGGAGCGTGTGTTCAAGGAACAGCTTTGTGCTGTTCTAATTGTTTACGGAGAGCATAGTGAAACATTTTAAGGATGTAGTCATTATATTAATGCTATGAAGGTCTAATGCTTCATACTTCTTTCGTACCATGAACCGTGAAGAAAGTAGGTGCTGAGCAGAATTATGTCAATCACCAACAACAAACACATGCAACTAGAGCCCAGATTGTGCGCACTTCTCAAAGTGATTGGTTAATAATCAAAACATTGGGTTTTTTTTGCATTAATTATAGATGTACTAACTGGATTAAAAGTAACAAGGGCTAGATCACGTGTTATCAAGCTTGTGTCCAATGCTGCTGAAAAATAGTTACAGTAATATCTCACCTGAGTCACTACTTCAATTTCTTTAAAAAAATCTAAGGCCTGGTAGTTGTGGAGTCACAGGGAGATGGTGAAAGATGTAATTTCGTATTTTACAATGAAATGCTTGTTGTTTAAATGGAAATATATAAAAGATTTGTAACTACCTACGAATTCAAATTTGAAGTAATATATATCCAGGATACATGGCTGAAACCTTGTTTAGATCTTGCTATCCCAGACTTTGTATCCATATGCAATGACAGAACAGATAGACCACAGGGTGGTCGTGCAACATTTGTTAGAAATGGTATAGAATCTAGATGACTATTAGGAGAAATTGATCTGGAGGGTATTGTTACAGAGATTTGGATTAAGGCGGGAAGGATCACATCAGTCAATTTTTATAATCCCTGCTTAAATTAAACCTAGAACAAATAGAGGATATTGTGAAGTAAGTTATGAACTATATTAATAATGATTCCCAGTTATTTAGACCGGTGATTTAATGCACACTGTGATCTTAGTGATCTAGTGGTGGTTAGCACTGTCGCCTCACAGCAAGAAGGTCCTGAGTTCAATCCCCGGGTCACCCAGTGTGCCTTTCTGTGTGGAGTTTGCATATTCTCCCCGTGCATGCGTGGGTTTTCTCCGGGTGCTCCGGTTTCCTCCCACAGTCCAAAGACATGCAGATTAGGTCAACTGGTTACTCTAAATTGCCCATAGGTGTGAATGAGAGCGTGTGTGGTTGGTTGTCTGTGTTGGCCCTGTGGTGGACTGGCGACCTGCCCAGGGTGTACCCCGCCTGCCCAGGGTGTACCTCTCGCCCGAAGATGCTGGGATTGGCTCCAGCTTCCCCGCGACCCAGAGGGATAAAGCAGCGTAGATAATGGATGGATGGATGGATGGTCTGTTTGAATGATGGCTGACCAACAAGAGCTCAAATGAATACAAACACTCGATCAGGTTTATATATAATGATAGTGTTAAATTTAGGTATATTTGGGTGGCTAATGACTTAATGGAAAGGTTTTTAAAACTTCATTGCAAGAAGTTTGTAAGTTATGTGATGATCATTTATCAGAAGTAAAGTATGACTGACTCACAAGATGTCATTTCTCTGTCAATCCTCACATCTGCTGCAGCCACAGTAGCTATCCCTATACAAAGAAAGGTTGGAAGAGGAAAACAGTCCCTTGGTGGAATAAAGAATGTGGTAAAGCTGTCAGAAGTAGAAATAAAGATTTTAGATTATTACAAAGATAGCCCACAACAGATAACCTTATTCAGTATAAATATCTCAGGGTATTATCAAGGAAAGTGATCAAGACAACAAAGAGGAACAATTGGAAAACTACTGTTCTAAATTGTCAAGTGATGTCCCTGTCACAAAAGTATGGACAGCTGTTAAAAGAATGAATGGCATAGGAAAGGAACACAATTTTCCAATTTTAGCAGAAGGAGAAAAAGTTGTCGGTTCCATCAGTTGAAAAAGTCAATCTGCTTGTTAAAACTTTTAAAAATGTACATAGTTCTTATAATATGTAACATCCTGTTGTAACATCCTGTCTTAAGTTTTTAATATATTCTGGTATTTATGCCGGAGTATAAACAGAGCCAGACCCATTATATTGAATGATTGTATACTGTAGGTGGCAGTAATGCGTCAAATAGGCTAGTGCCTAATCTGCCATTAAACACGAAGAAGAAGAAGAAGAAGAAGAAGACGCGGAAGAGCATTTCGCGTCACTTTTTGTTGTGTCATGTGACGGTTATAGATCCAAAATGGCTGCCGACAACCTCCCATCTGAATTTGACGTTATCATCCTTGGGACAGGTAAGAATGTGTATTGGGGAAAGAAACATGGTAATGGTTTCCAAACATATATTACGTATTCTCTAATAGAAGTACTTTTGCATCATTGAGCTATAAACACAAGCAGAAAACACGCTACGCTATCAGTGTGTCTATACTGGATTGCTAGCTAATGCTTTCTAGTAAACGAAATGAATAAGCGGTGTTGACAGAGGAAATATGATTCTATACCCCAAAACCAACATTTTAGATTGATATGCGATTGCGTCTACATAAAATAGATTAATGCGAACATACTGATGTATAGACAGTTTGGCTTAATACATTTTAGTATTTGAAGTTACGAAGTGGGTTACGTTTACTAGTTACTTTGGAAATTTCTTAACTGTACATGATGTAGCTTTGACTTTTCACTGGACGGTATTTCTAAAATCTTCTTGCAGCAATGAAAAATAAGGAAAAGGGACGTTTTTATTCCTCTTAGCTGTTTGCGCACCTAGATTAATGACCGTATGGATGGACATCGTAATAGGAATTAAAAAGTGAAGCCAACATGTTTGAGGCCCTCTAGTGGCTGGCTGCATTACAATTTTGATCTCCGCCCATTCCGATGTTCGTGATTAGACAGGCCAAATTTCCACAAATAATTTTTGTGAATATTGATCTGTCGGTTTTACAAGTTTAGTTGACCTTTATATGTGCCCCAATGATTTTCTTTATGGTAAGTGCATTTTATGACTTATTTGATGTTAAATAACATGCCATGATTGATGATGTTTGACAGGGATGTGCACACGCTTTCTAACAAAGGCCTGATGTGAACTTCATTTAACACCTTTAAAACTTTGTAAACTACAGTGTTGATGGCTTTGTCAGTTTTGTAGCAAAATCTTGTCTTGTTTTGCTGTAAACTGTTCTAACAGACTCTTTGTGGGGACTTCTTTGCAATTTTTCTTCTCAGTTTCATTTCTGCTCTAGTCCAAGCTAGCTCTTTGTGCTGATATTATAACTAGCAAACAAATGCGAGTGATGGTGTAAACCAAGGCATATAGCACTAGCCAAATTTCATAATAATTTACTATTGACTGTATGACCTTAGTTAACACTAGCTTTATAATTTGGTTAGGTTATTCAGTCACTCTTTAAACAGACTGCACTGGCAGAGTGCACTTTTCCATTCAGATTCATAACTTACTGCAGGTGAGACAGCTAGAGGAAGATCATGGAGAGTAGTGATTTGTTCCTCCAAAATATATTGTCAAGTGCTTACTAGCATATTTTCAGTTGTTACAATGCATGACCTAATTATACTTGCATTTTACAGCTTAATTACGGATTAGTGAATGTCAGATAGCTAGCAAACAGTAGCTCATTCATGACTCTAAAAGGTCTAAAATCATTTACTGACAACAATAAAATCAATGTACTTGTACAAATATAAATACAACTTAGAATTTTACATATTAACTAATAAGGCAATACTTACCACTTTGAGATAGTGCTCAATGCACCATCTTAAGCACATTAAGTAATGGTTCTTAGTGTGCACGCTACTGTCTTGAATTAGGGAAGTGACTATAACTAATATGCGTGGATGAGAGGCAGATGCACTGTCCAACTGGCCATATCTACAATGCTTCCTCTGGCTCCAAGGTCTCGCAAAGAATCTGGCTCCAGTTTTCGCCAGATAGTGACTTCCAATTAGAACATGAAAGGGTTCAAAACTGCACAATGGTCCTCATTTATCAAGCTGATAAATGGATCAGCTTGAACAGATTTAGTCATACAGCCCCCACTGAAACTATTGGAATGGCAAGGCCAGTTGTTTTGTTTTTGCCATTCACTGGGTTAGGGTTAGACATTTAATGAATATGAGATGACAGAATTTTAGCTTTCATAGCCAGTACATCAATTTGGAATGTCCTTAAAAAGAGAGAAACCATTGGTGTACTAGCAAACCAGACGTTGAACAGGTCGGCCAAGGAACACAATAGCATTTGATGACAGAAACATTGTAAGAACTGTGAAGAAAACCCAAAAACAACATTCAGTGACCTCAACAACCTCCTCCACAGGACAGGGGTGAAGGTATCACAATCCACCATTGACAAAGGTCAACCCTGTTATGTAATATTCCTTTTGTCTATCCTATCCCATCCCATTCCATTCCATCCCATCCCACTGTAACCATGCATTCAGGCTAGTGAGTGTCAAAGCAGGATTATCTCTATGATTTCACTGACAGGGACAAGCAAAAGTGATGGTGAGATTTTATGTAAACACAGTAGAACAGTAAAGCCATTCAAATCATTGGACCAATTTTATGGCACATGTTCTACAGTATGTTTTTTGTTTCCCTTTAGGAACTTTATTTCCTACCTATGTTCTTATGTATTACTTCACTGGGGGGAAGCAAAAGTTATAAATCTGATTTATTGTAATTAAATTTCATTCATCATTAAATTTCTTCACCGTATAAAGAAAAATAAAGCTTGGGATGTAAAAGATGATAATAATAATAATTATAATATATTTTTATAGTGCCTTTCTCACACAATGATGCTTTACTGAGGAGCCAAAAAAAGTGGACCTGCCACACTTTTTGTGTATTTTATAATATTCCCTGAGAGAGGGAATATTCCTTTTCATTTTCCCAGCCCCTTTTCAAATTGTATAAAAACCTCTTAGGATACAATAGGCTAAGTTTAGGGATGTGCCTTTAAATTTTAGTGGTGTGCCGTTGAAATTAAATATGTGAATAGTAGTCATGTAATGTTATTTCAAGTATCAATCATGATACAAATTTATGGCGTTTTGAATCGATGGAAATAAAAATGAACCGCTATTCATGTAGCAGTTTCCTGTAATCGTGTTAAGACAGCAGCGGGTTCAATAATGTACAATAGTGGGAATGCATATGACGTCGACGTAAGCTGGAGTAACAACACTCTGATGCCGTGAAAATGCACACAAAAAAAATCAGATCTAAAATGGGAGTGTTTTTGCTCATTTGCAAACAGATTTATCAAGAAATTGGTAGTTGTTTTCATAAGTGTAAGCCTTTTTTAATGAACTTTATTAACGTTTTTGTTAAACTGAATATGTTAATTAATAGTCTGTTTTACCACCCCTTACAAACATTTGAAAATTATTTTTGGTTATTAAGAAAAATAAAAATAAGTATATATTTTTTATACAGCAGAAGGAATATTTAAGTTGATAAAGAGTAGGAAAATAAGTGTCATTTTTTTCAATGAAATTTTATTTTAATTCAGTTCAATTCAATTTTATTTGTATAGCGCTTTTAACAACAGACATTGTCTCAAAGCAGCTTCACAAAAGTATATCAAAGTGAATATTAAAGTCTCCAACAATCAATGCTTTATCTAAGGAGACAACTAGGTCCGAGATGAAATCTGCGA
>JAQQZR010000380.1:0-14951 GCA_030068235.1 Notoglanidium macrostoma | reverse complement strand
TTTATATTCAGAATTTATATACTTTTGTGAAGCTGCTTTGTGACAATGTCTGTTGTTAAAAGCGCTATACAAATAAAGTTGAATTGTATATGTGTATATATATATATATATATATATATATATACATACACACATACACACAATGGAACAGAGCCTATTCTATATCTACTCTATCCTTTATTCCTTTATTCCCAGGATGTACTTTATTTCAAGAATATGCTAATTGGTTTCACTTTTAAAAGTAAAAGATGGATTCATTCTGATATCCACTGAAGAAAACAAATAAACAAGTAAACAGACTTTAAATGAGCAAGACAAAAACACATCGGTTCAGTTTCTTACTATATACAACACAAAAAGTTACAATAATAGCTACACTAATAGTTACAATCAGCCCTCCCTTATTTGGACCATTCATAAAATCATGGCAGCATGACAGTAGAGACATCTGTCTCCAAACAGTTCAAATAGGGTTCCCAAACTTTATAAAATTGGTCTGACTTTGAAGTAATATGTATGTTAGGTATTCTAATGGCACTAAATCAAACAGCACTCTGTTCTAGCCTTTAACACTTGGTTCGTTTTCACTAATCGACTGTAGTAAGATGTCATTCCTTGCAATACAATACATAGAATACAATACAATACAGCCTCTTATTTGTTAATGGCTCTTCACTTCCTGCCACCATAGACCCACTGCAGTTCGCTTACCGGACTAACCGCTCCACCGATGATGCCACCGCCCATCTTTTACATGCAACAATGAGCCACCTGGACACCGGCAGCAGGAATTATGTAAGAACGCTTTTTGTAGACTACAGCTCTGTTTTCAACACCATAATCCCCTCAAAGCTCTTCACTAAGTTGAAGGATCTGGGACTCAGCCCATCACTGTGTCAGTAGATACTCAACTTCTCACAGACAGAACACAATCAGTGAGTGTGGGCAAACATGTCTCTCCCTCCATCACTCTCAGCACTGGAGCTCCCCAGGGCTGGGTTTTGAGCCCCCTGCTGTACTCATTGTACACCCATGACTGCGTAGCCATGTCAGACTCCACCTCCATCATCAAGTTTGTTGACGACACTGTTGTGCTGGGCCTGATCTCTGGCAACATATAGAAGGCCTATCTGGAGGAGATTAAAAACCTGGAGAACTGGTGCCAGGAGAACAACCTCCTCCTAAATGCCAGCAAAACTAAGGAGCTGATCATGGACTTCAGCATGAAGCAGTTGAGGAGTTACCAGCCCCTTCACATCAGCGGGATGCCAGTAGAGAGAGTGGACAGTTTCCGGTACCTAGGTGTTCACATCATGCAGGATCTGTCATGGTCCTGCCACACCAATGCCCTAGCAAAGAAGGCCCGACAGCATCATTCTACCTGAGACACCTCAGGGACTTCCAACTTCCACCAAGGGTGCTAAAGAACTTCTACTCCTGCACCATCGAGAGCATCCGGACAGGAAACATCTGCACCTGGTTCGGGAACAGCACCATCCGTGCTGAGCTCCCTGATATGCAGTCCATCTATGCCAAGTGGTGCTGGACCAAAGCCAGGAGGATAATGAAAGACAATGGACTCTTCTCCCTGTTGAGGTCAGGGAAGCGTCTTCGCTCCCTCAAGGCCAACACAGAGAGAATGAGAAGGAGCTTCTTCCCTCAGGCTGTTCGGGCTTTGAACAAGAACACCACCTAGGACTGGACTTACTTTTTTACTTACTTACTTTTTTCTCTTATTATATTTTTACTCATTCATTTTTTTTTTTAATTTTGTATTCTAATTTAGTGTCTATGGGTCGGGCACTGCAAATACATTTCACTGCATGTCGTACCATGTATGATTGTGTATGTGACAAATACAAATTTGAATAAATTCGAATTTTGAAATTTGGTATACATCCAGTAAGGATGCCTAGAATGAGAGACATTGGGTGCGTCTCCAGTTTCAAAGCTTTTCCTTTTCTAATAATATATTACATCAGTACCTTTGCAGATTATGGCATGACCAAAGACAATGAGTTAGAGTACCAATTTCTGTCTTGCATTTCAGGCACATCAGGGAAAGTGAGTGGTTGAAATTATGTTTGTGGTTGGAGGATATATGCATTCTGAGTATAATATTATACTGTATTGCTTTGATACAATTCTAAACTGAAATTGATTTTGCATATCTCCATACATCTTCCCACTCACTCTCATTGATTGTGACAGAGAGGTCCCTTTCCACCCGTCTCTAAGCCCTTGCAATGGCAAGGTGACTCAGTGCACATAGCCTCATAAAATAATAGATATCTTCCCAACTGTTTGAAACAGCAATTTGTCAAGAGGAGAAATTTCAGGATTATTAATTAATGTTGTGATGTGTAGTATATAATTCCTTATCTGTAAATAGCAGAAGAATCTATCTGGAGATACCACATTTCTCAACTATTTATTCAAATGACAAACATGTATTACCAGCAAGTAAGTCTTTCAGTGTAATAATACCATTATTACCATATTGCCTAAAAACAGCACCAAATAATCCAGTTTGGAAACCAGGATTGTTCGGAATACAACTGAAAACAGATAGTTAGTTTTGACCTTCCCTGAAGTCTGTGCATTAACCACCATGCCTTAATTGAATTAAGTGTAACAGGGTTGTCACAGCTCAATCTAATAGTTTAGAATTTCTTAAAAAAAACAACAGGTGTCTCAATAAACATCCTGACAGGGAGGTTTCAACATCCAGCCAGAGAAAAGTCATCTTATCTAAGACCCAATTGTAGATATATCTCATATCATATCACAGCTGATTCTAATATTTGCTATTATAAATATAATATTAAGTCTAAACCTCTCACAGATCCTGCATAATAGCCATATTCAGCTTTGGTTTACCTTTACTCCATATAAAAGAACTAAGCCAGCCATTTAGATTCTTCCTGACCCTATTAAAAAATAAGACAGGAATAATTTGTTTAGGATAGGACAGAGTAATGTAGGCCATATATTAATCTTAATCAAGGCTATATGTCCCACCCAGGATATTGGCAAAGAACTCAATTGCTCCAAATCCTGCATTACCTTCTCAAACAGGGGATGAAATTTAGCTTTATACATTTGCGTAAATGAAGCTGTTAGTTATATACCTAAGTAACCTGTTGGACACCACAAAGTTAATGGAGCAGGATCTGAATTTACACTCCCTAGTGTCATAGGCTCCAATTTCATCATAATAATTTTTTATTCACAGAATTTGCTAAGTAAATAAATAATGTTAAATAACACAGGTATGGAGGTCTCTGGACTGGAAATAAAAAACAAAACATCATTGGTATATAGGCTTATCTTATTATGCACAATGTCCACTTGTAGGCCCGGTATAGAGAATGTTGTCCTTATGGTCTACAGCCTATGGCCAGTGTTCTATAATAAGGCCAAATAAAAGGGAAGATAAGAGACAAACTTATCTTGTTCCTGTATGTACTGGGAAGCTGCCTGATCTAAGCCCATTAGCCAAAATAGCAGCCTGGGGATTACTATACAGGACCTTGACCCATCTAATTAAATTATCCCCTAAACCAAATTTGTACAAACAATAAAATAAATAAGACCATTCAACTCAGTCAAAGGCTTTCTTAGCATCCAAAGAGAGTACTAGACCATCAACCTGTCTTTGCTGGAAAGCATGGATGATATTGAGAAGACACCTGACATAATTACAAGTACCTTTATGAAACCTGTTTGATCTTTTTATAATTTTAAGCAAAGGGCCTTCAAGTTGTATAGCTAGGATATTTGACAAGATTTTCCGGTCCACGTTCAGAAAGGCTATGGACCTATATGAGGCGCATGGATTCTGGACATTTCTCTTTTTTCAGAATAAGTAAGATATTTGCTTTTCTTAAGGTCTGAGGTAGTTCATTATGAGAGAATAAATGATTGACCATGCCAAGTAAGGGGTCTACTAATAGGTCAGAAAACTCTTTGAAGAATTCACTACCAAACCCATCCGGTCCAGGGGCTTTTCTGTTCTGTAAAGTTCTTATGGCATTAAACACCTCTTCTCTTGAAATGGGGCATTAAAATTAGAGTGCTGCTCTGTTGATACAGTGAGCAAGCTGATCTAGGAGAAGAATATACCCATTAAAACAGACACATCACTTGGCTGATCAGCAATGTAAAGATTATTATAAAATGCCTTAAATGCATAATTTATGAGCTTGTTATCATGTCATATGTGCAATTACCTTGAGCATCAGAAATAACTGCAATTGACTGTGACTCTGCCTTTTTTTGGTAAGCTACACCAAATATTTTTCAAGTTTATTCTCATGCTCATACATTTTTTTGCCTGGTAAATCTAAGTTTGGCTTCCTCATCATGTATTAAAAGGCTATCTAAGGTTAGATATTTCTTGCAGTGCAATAGGAGATGGGAAATTAACATAAGCTCTTTCTTTAGCTTTAAGCTCAGTAATTAACAAATTTTGCTTTTCTCTTTTTGTGTCTCATTTGTTCTCCATAATGTAAGATCATAATTTTTATTTTGTAACATAAGTTTGTTCAGACAAATCACAACACAGACTGAAACATAGTAGCCCTGACTTCCACATCATAGAGTGTTGATCAGACTGACACATCATAAATCGGATTGACACTTCATTGTTTGGATTGACATGTCTTAAATCAGTCCGACAGCTAATAAGTCCGATTCACAAATTTTAGACCAGATTAAGAAGAAGTAGCCTTTATGTTTCACATATGCATTACACCACAGTGAAAGTATTTTCTTATCCCAGCTTGTTAGGAAGTTGGGTCAGACAGCAGTGTCAGCCACAGTGCCCCCTGGAGGGGTCCAACAGTGCTAGGACTCAAACCCCTGATTTTCTGATCACTAACCCAGAGCATTAACCATTGAGTCAACACTACCCAACACACTGTAAATCAAACTGACCTGTCACAGATTGATGTATCATAAATCTGACTGAGACATCATAAATAGGATTTACAAGTCAGATATCAGATTGACACCTCATAGAACAGATTGACATGCCATAAAGCAGATTGAAACATAAACTGGATTGACACATCATGGATCAGATAGGAGAACTCAGTTAGAAATCAGTCAGAACCTTTCAATGATGTTCTAGACTGTAACCTTTCGTGACCTCCTTTAATGCACTCAGGTTTTAGTGCTCTCATTCCATCACAGATTAAAAACTCAGATGTGTGAGTGTAATCAATGTGTGAACTCCAGGTTAAAGCTGAGTTATTTATTAATAAACACACAGCTTTGTCATGGTCAAGTTCCACTATGTAGGATTTAGGGGCATATATTAGCAGAAATGAAGCAGAATTTTCATAAGTATGTTTTCATTAGTGAATAATTACCTGTAACTATGAGTTGTTGTGTTTTTGTAAGCTTAGAATGAGCTCTTTATATCTTCATAGGGAGTGGGTTCACCTCTACTGATCTGCAATGTTGCACTGTTACAGCAGAATAGAACAAACAAACCTCTAAAGCACCTTCTCTTTTTAAGGGACTAAAAATAATCGGACAATTTGCTGTCCAGGTCTGTGTTAGTCCCTGAAAAATCAAAACAAACCCCGCAAAGTTAATAGCACAAACATTTGGTGTGGCAAAAGTTACAGAAAAAAACAGTACAGAAGAATTCTTTCCCTGGTGAAGAAAAACCATTCATAACAGTTGGCCAGATAAAGATCCTTCAGGAGGTAGGTGTATCTCTGTCAAAGTCAACAATCATGAGAAGACTTCAGCAGAGTAAATACAAAAGCTTTACCAAAAGATGAACACGATTAGTAAGGCTTAAAAACAGGAAGACCAGAGTAGACTTTACCAAAAAAAGACAAAGACCAACTTATAGCTGAATGTTGGGAGGTGAAGAATATGAAGAAGGAAATCCACGGTGTACTATCTGCTCACATTCAGATAAATGCTTCAAAACTCAGGTGGGCAATGAACTGAAGCATATTTAAAAAGCACCCCAAGATTTTTTAAGGCAAAAAAGTGGAATATTCTGCAATGACCAAGCCAATCACCTGAGCTGAATCCAGCAGAGCTGAATTTCACCTGCTGAAGGTAGAACTGAAGACAAAACCCCCAAGAACAAGCAGGAAGAGAAGACAGCTGCAGTAAAGACCTGCACCAGGGAATATTTGCCTCTTGCTGTGCGCACCCCATGCTCTTTGTGATCTTCACTATGCTCAGCACTACTGCACATGCTTCCAGGTTAAGGCGGTGGAACTACAAGCCAATAAGATAAGAAAAGATAAGATAAGATAAGATAAGATAAGATAAACCTTTATTAGTCCCACAAGTGGGAAATTTGCATTGTCACAGCAGGAAGTGGACAGAAACAAAAGAGCAGCAAAAATTAAAAACAATAGAGTAGAATAAAGTATAATAAAAAATACAAATGTGCACTCCAAGTACACAATGGAGTGACAAACATTGACACAAAAACAGTAGTAAATTTCACATGATGCATCAGAAAAATTGCACCCAAGTAAAAAATTGCACATAAGAGTTGTTGCATCAGAAATTGCACATAGATTGCATCTAGATTGCACATAAAATTGCACCTAAAATTGTGCATCAGAAAAATTGCACCCAAGTGAAATTGCACATAAGAGAATTAACATGGTGTATTGGATGTGTGCGTATGTTTGTTTGTATGTGTGTGGTCATCAGCAAGTTGTTTGTTGTGGAGTCTGACAGCGGTTGGAAGGAAAGACCTGCGGAATCTCTCCGTCCCACATCGTGCGTGCAACAGCCTGCCACTGAAGGAACTGCTCAGTGCTGTCAGAGTCTCCTGCATGGGGTGGGTGATGTTATCCAACAGGAATGACAGCTTAGCCACCATTCTCCTGTCACTCACCGCCTCCACTGGGTCCAGAGGGCGTCCCAGAACAGAGCTGGCCCTCCGGATCAGCCTATTCAGTCTCTTCCTGTCCCCAGCAGAGATGCCTACAATAATAATACACCCTACAATAATACTACAACATCCAACATACATCGCGGCCTGATGTAAATGGAAGCTTGATTGCTGTCAGCTGTTTCACATTAGAACTGATTACACTGATTAGTAAGCTTGTACATAATTTTGAAGCATTAACTTTAAGTCTGTTATTGCTAAGCTTTTTTCTATGTCTGTATCTTACTGGTTTTTGGATTATTGTTTGTACCTTTTTGGCACAAAAAAAAGTGTACACAAGCTACAAAAAGTTTGAAGTTCTGCCTGTTTACTACAACTCAGTTTCATGTTAGGACATGGTTTACTTCAGCCTGCTTGCAATAAATACAGAGTTTTGCTTGTACTGATGCCTCCTGCCTGCACATGTGTCCAGCCATACCCTACATCCCTCCTAAAAATCCACCGAATCCAAGGTAGGGTTCTGAGAGCAATGAAGAGCATCCTCAGCTGGCCCATGGGGAGACCTGCAGTGACAAGTGCGCCAAGGTGCTGCCTCAGCAGGCTGATAGAAGGCTAACCTTAACCCTAACCCTGCACTCATAAGAACCTTCCAGAGGCCAACAGAGCAGCCTGTGGAGATGAGTCCAGAAGTTGCTCGGCAGGCAGAGAAGTCCAGAGCTCCTCCAGTGACCGAAATGGAGGCCCCTGCGCTAGAGCCCCTCCAGTGGCCAATAGGGATGACTTTGCTCTAGAGCATTCTACTGAAACTGAAACAAATTATTCTTCTGCCCAGAGCTTCGAAGACTAGGTGGTCTCTATGTCTGAACCAAGTGGTCCAAGTGTATGCCTGAACCCATGTCTGAGCTGACACCTGAGCTGGTACCCCATGTTGAGCCAGTCTGTAAGTCTGTTCCAGTCATAGAACATGTTCCAGTTCCAGTCACACAGCTTGCTCCTGCTCCTGTTGCACAGCCTGGTCCTAATCATGTTCTAGTATCGGAGCAGGTTCCAGTGCCAGTGACTGCTCCCATGCCTAAGTTCCTGCCTGAGTTCCTGGCTGAGCTAAAGTCCATGTGCTCATCCTGCCCATACCCTCATCTAGGCTGAAGTTTGGCACAGTGGCATATAGCATATAGCATATAGCACCCCATGGAACAACCTCATTGGGCACTCTCGGAGTAGCACCATTGGGGGGGTTCTGTCATGTATTTGCCCCTCGCAGCATGCATAGTGTACTCTCTGTGATTTTTGCTGTCCTCAATGCTATTGTATGTGCTTCCAGATTCGTGCAGTGGAACTATGACCCTGTTATGACCAAGCACAGCCACAGTCCAACGTCCGTTGCCTCGTTCAGAGCATGTGCTCCTCGCTATGCTGCGGTGGTGGTGCTGAACAGACAGCTCTCCTCTTCACTCACAGTGTGCCATGGCAGTTCAGCACAACAGATGTTGTGGACCAGACAAATGGCCTGGGGGTGGGGCTGCCTCACTTGGCAGAGCTGCGCACCACTAATCACCCACCCTCCTTGAGGTGCAGGGTTTATAAAAGGGTCGTGTTGCACCAGCTGGGTTGGTAGGCTCTTGGGTTGTGCTCACACTAGCTGTCTCTTTGTGTCCCTGAAGAGGAGGAAGAAGAAGAAGAGAATCCCCTGCACCATGAAAGCTAAACCACAGTCCAATCAACTGCACTGGCTGACTGGTAGCCCCCATGTTGCCTGCTCCCCAGCTGGGAAGAGAAGCTCAGTCACCTGTGCACCTTGCATCTTTCCAATTCCACCTATGCCCTGCTCTTAGTCTCTAAATAAAAGATCACTTTATTCTACTCTTTCTCTGTCTCACTGTGTCTGTATTCTCCTCACGCCCATTGGATGCTGGCACAATCCTTATTTTCTATCTGTATCTTGCTGGTTTTTGGATTATAGTTAGTACCTTTGGATTCTATTTCTGCCTAGCTTGGAGAATTCTGTTTATCAGTTTCTGTTTTTTGACCTTTGCATGGATGGGCTCTGATTGTGGATGTACTATGATATATCTGTTTGCATGATGTTTGGACTTCTGCCTGTTTGCCTGTTTGGATCTCTGACTCAGTTTCATGTAAGGACTTTTATTTAATTCAGCCGGCTTGCAATAATTAGAGAGTTTTGCGTTTACGGCTGCCTCCTGCCTGAACATGTGACCTGCCACACCCTACATCCCTGACAAAACCCAGCATCTGCCATTTGTTCAATAACAAAAACTCGTGAACATTCACAAACTAAACAGGAGTTTGCCCTATTGAACACCAAGTCCACCATGAACCTTCTGGCCATTCACAAATGTTCTTCAGCCATAGCTCATGCAGCAAATCAAAATGGCAGACAGGTATGGAAATTCAAATTGCATCATTTAACTTTTATGACATTTTCAATAATTAGGAAAGTAACATCTTTTTATTGTTTCAGAATAGTAATGAACGCATGGCTGATGAAGTGTATGGGTTTCAGATTTCAGGCACTCAGTGACTGTAAAGGGTTTGCAACCAAACATTAAAAATGACAGTTTTAAAAAGGGCATAAACTGCATATAAAAAGTGCTGTAATTTCTACACCGTTTACCAGATTTGGAAGTAAATCGTTAAATTAAATGCAAATATGAATAACATACGGTTCTTTAATAAATAAAACATTGTAATAATTGCCAGATTTCTAAGGTATATACTGCCTAACATTCTTAGAAACATGCCCTGCTCTACACAGTCAAACAAAACAAATCAGATTTTATCTGTGATGTGAATTTTTCACTTCTAGCCCACCTGCCATATTTTAAAAGTCTCATAATCCTATACTCCTCCTAATGCCTACTGATTCATCTATGGCCAAGTGTGTGTGCGTGTGTGAGTGTGTGTGTGTGTGTATGTGTGTGTGTGTGTGTGTGTGTATGTGAGTGTGTGTGAGTGTGTGTGTGTGTGTGTTAGCACTCGGCTTAATGGAATCCTGCACACAGATGGTTTTATTGCCCTTTACCTCTTTAGCATCAGCGGCTAACACTAATTGCCAACGCAGTAATCAGTTAAAAAGCTCCATCTCAGTCCCTCTCAGTGTAATGCATACCTCACAGAAACACACACACACACACAGTGTTTCAGAGATGTTAATGTACTCCACAATGACCTCCTGCTGTTAGCATTGCATTTATTAAGCACTTCACTAAATAAAGCACAGGATAAGCTTAGCCTCGCTAATGAACTCTAACAGCATGGACATTTTATCCATGCTGATTTTATTAGAAAACTCATCATTTACAGATGACCAATCAAAACAGAGCACAGACTATCTGAAACTGAAGCTTGTTAAATTGTGTGCTTATTTATTTTTGCACGGGAGTTGAAATGTCACTGTGTTTGGATAAATTTTTAATCAGCACCGAGTGCTGCACAGAGTGTAAAATAGACGGAGTGAGGTTAATTTCTTCCGTATTAAAGCTGCTAAAAGAAAGATTAAAGCACTGAATTTTCTGCTTTTTTATTTATGTCACTTCACAGACTCAGTAGCAAAATGTATATAAAGTAATAAGTATCTATTCAGTGGGCTTGCTACTGGGCATGGATATGTCCTGTTAATGGAGGCTTTGACACACTGAAACACTAAATTATGATATGCACTAACTTTACTACACATGCTCTACTGCTATGAATGATCAATGCTCATTCACAGAAATACAGTTTGACTGAGAAACAGATCCTCCAGTTTATACATTCTAATTAGCCAAACAGGCAGGATGTTTATTCTGAACTAACCTTCCACCTGAGGAGTGAAAGTTCTGTTGAGAAGAAAGTGGAATTCAGAATGAAACACAGCAACTAGGAGGAGAATAAGAAGTAGAAGAAGCAGAAGAAGAAGAAGTGGTGTGAGGAATAACAGCTCTGAGCTCAACTTCTACACTCAGTAATTAAGATGTCAGTTAGATGAAGCACAAGACACAGATCCACACTTTGCTAACTCCAGCACTCAGCTCTGAGGAGAAAGAACTATCCCTTCTCTGCTGTTTCATGCCTTGTCCTTATCATTTACAACACTTCTGTAATTAACTCACATTAATTGGCAGATGCTATTATCCAGAGATACCTATAGAAGGCTTTTTTGTGTCTCTATCAGAAATATTCTTATGCTAGTTCACTATATCAGGGGTTTAGATTAGGATCAAGCTAAAACCGACAGATAGTGCAGCAAGAAAAGAAAATAAAGCTTAAGTCAAACTTTTTTTTTCTTATAAATTGGCATTTATTTAAGTGTCTGGTAAAGAAGTAGATCTTTAGATTTCATTTGAAGCTAGTGACTCATCTGATCTCCAGCCAGAGGAAGTTCATTACACAACCTGGGTGCAGGTTGATGCATATCTTGCTTGAACCTTGATTGATGGTGGGTCAAGTCAAAAGAAGCCAGTGGAAGGGAACTCGGTGCACAGCAAAGTGAACATTCAAAGCACAGCACATTGATCCTCATTGGTATTTGATGATGTCAGAGGTATCTAGAATAGGTTTTGTCTGGATGCTGTCTTGAAGGCATGACAAGATATTATGGAGATGTTATAATAGAAGTGATGAAAAGATGGTCTGCAGCATTGTGGAAGGAATGGGGTCCAGATGGAAGGTGGTGGTATTTTTGTACAAAGTATTCTGCAGGATCTCTTCTGTAGAAAGAGAAAATTAAGAATATGGGGAAGAGTGATTGTGTGTATATAAAAATTGGGGTAGGAAGGAACAATTGCCACATTTGGCAGTCAATCTGGAGGGTTAAGGAGGAGGCAGAGGGTAAGAAGTGAAGAAAAGATGTTGTGGAGCTTGTGTGGATTAGATGCAGATTCTTCCAGCCTTCTCTTGTAAAGGATCTTCTAGCATCTGTCACATCAGAGAAAACATTAGAAGAAAGCAGTATGAGAAGAGATCAGCAGGAGGTTGGGAAGAGTTCTTAGTTTCAGATAGAGGAGGGAAGAGGTCAATGGATTAAAATTGAAGAAGGGAAAGTGTTGGTAGCTGATGCAAGATGGAGAGAAGAAAGAAGTCAGGGTACTGTAAAATGGTAGAAGCCAGGGAGGAAGGAGAGATGCAGGGAAAGGGACAAAGTGATAATCAGAGTGGAACGGGTTTATGGTGAGGTCTAGACCTAATGAATTCTGGCTGAAGACTAAATCCAGAAAATTTCATCTCCTGTGAGTAGAAGGATGTGTTGAAGAACAGGCTAGAAGAGTGCAGGAAAGAGAGGAGGAAGTAGGTGAGTGTAGCTTGTCTGAAATAAACAGTGAAGACAGCCGTATGAAAGTTTACTGCCTTGTTTAAACTTACGTACCTTTATCATTATCAACTTACAGTTTTACATTCTACATACATATGTAGATACATACGTATATGTATGTGTGTAGTCCATCTGTAGTTCTGCACAAGGTATTGGTGCCCCATACGCCCTATATGACACCACAGTACACAATGCACTGACAGCCATGTGATCTGTAGGCTAGAAAAGCCAGAAGAGGGAAATAGGGATGACCAACATGTAGTGGCAGAGAGGATGAACAGATGGGGTGATGTAGAGAAAAACAGGAGATAGGGAGGCTAGAATATGGAGGAGAGGAAAAACAGAGTATGGGGAGGAGTAAAAATGTGGAAGAGATGAATCAGGGATAACATGAGGGGAGGGGAAGTGAGAGAAGAAAAGTAGAGGATAAAGAGAAAAATAAGGGATGTGAGAGGAGTGAAAAGGTGAATAAATGAGTATAAACCAAGCTGCACATGCACACTACTAATATCTCCTACTGTCATTTATCCCACTTACAGCCCCAATACACCTATTTACCCCCTTCCTACCCACATCTCCCTCTACAACTCAACTGGCCTCAGGCAAAGCAATTACAACACAAGTGCATTGTGGGATTGATGACAAATAAACAGTTGAACTGAAAAGACACATCCATCTGAGATCTTTCATACACCAGAAATATGAAACCGAGACACACACACAGCAACTACTTTATCACAATTACCAAAACATATTCATCTTTTCGCTCTCTCTCTCAGTAATGCAGGAGAATCATTTTACAAAGTCAGTGAGGTTTAGATATGCAGAGGGAGAGAGTGAATCAGTTGCTCGGCCCTGCACCACCACAGCATCATCACATTAGTCTGTGTGTGTGTGTTTGTGTGTGTGAGTGTGTGTGTGTTCAATAAAGACCTACAAAAGTCTGAGCTCATTATTTGACATTTGCCCAAGATAAGATATTAAACTGGTTTATTGCCAGAGATGGGTTTCTGTAAAGCTGCTTTGTGGATCGAGACCTTGTCATAGTGAAGGACTTTCAGTGTTTCAGTGAACACTGGGAGTTTGATGCTCCCTGTAGTGTCATGATTTATAAACAGATCTGAAGGGGGGAAAGTCAAACTAACAGCAATCCTAAACAACCAATGAAAAAGGCTAAGCCTACCTGCCTATTTAGGGTTACAAGGACACATCCATGGTGCCAGGTCTAGGGGTGGTGTCTGAAGGCGTCTGATGAGCTGGAAACCCACCTAACCCAGAGACATGGAGCCATCTTGCAGATTCATCACCTGTAAGATGCAGGGGTCAGGTGCAATGCCAGTTGAGCAGCAAGTAGGTGAAGAGCAGTCTTAGATGGACTAGATTCTGCAATGTCACTTAACTGGTGGGGAAAGTGCCAGAGTTAGTGAGTCTGATAGAAAGGTAAAGACTGGATACAGTCATTTATGTCCACACATAAGCATATTGAGCACATTTTACATAAGCACATTTTGAGCACATCGAGTCTATGCCTGTCATATGAAATGTGCTATACAAATAAACTTGACTTGACTTGACACATAGATAGGTTCCTGTATGAAACTTCTCAATCTGGGGGTGGGCTTGGGAACAACCCCAGATGCTTCCAATAGAGAGTTTGAGTCTCAGGAAGGAAAACTATGGCTGTTTGACACAGAGGGCAGGACTGGTTTTACTGACATTTTTACTGAGTGTTAATTGAATGAAAAGAATAAACTATTGACTGTAGATCACAAAAGTCTAGCACACATTGGCTAATATCTTTACCTGCCATGGATCTGCCCTTTGCTACCGGTACAGCATGCTCTTATAACCTCCATTTCTCATGGGCACTTTCACTCAACCAAAATGGCCGACACACTCCTGTGTGTGTCACAACTTTTCTCTTGTATTTTGGGTTACCATGTTCTGTTTTGCCTGCTCTACTCTGTCTGCTGATCACCTGAGCCTTGTTTCTGTCTGGACTGTGAGGTGCCTGCTGGCTTTTGCCTCTTTGAGTTAATAACCACGTTTGTTTTTACTGCCATTTCCTACATGTGCAAGTGTTCAGCCACACCCCACAAACCTGACATTACCCAGACTAACGTGTGTCTTGATACTAGATACACGTGATTATCATGCTTCTCTAACATCTGCCTGTAGAAATTCAATGACCCTGCTGCCATTATGACCTCTTGTCATTGACAACCATATCTATGAAGTCAGAGGTTGGTGACCCTAACCTGTTCAACTCCACTCAAACCTAGCATGTGCAGTCTCAAAACACACTCAAGTTTCACAGACCCACCAGTGTTGTTCTGCTGAGTGGGGGGAAATAACACACACAAGCTATGTCCACACTAATATATTTAGTTTTTTAAAACATTTTAAAGCTGTCCAGACAAACATTTTCTTTCTGTATAAGAAACTATAAATGTCCACACTAACACACCTACACACACATTTCGCATGACCATTCACATACACTGTGCATGCACATGCTGGTTTAAATAGGAAGCATATAGTCTACTCTATAATTGGTTGCTTAGATGCAGATCATTGAAATAATATCTCACCTCCTGAGCATGTAGGCATTTGTAGCATTATAAAATGCAGTTAACCTGCAGAAAACAGCTGTTAGTAAAGACAAGGTCAGCAATGTTTGTAATTTACTTATATGTTTAGCCAAGCTTTTTGTTAATAACCTTTTACTAGGTAAAGGTGCAGATCTGGGGGGTTCTCAGGCAT